>JASANE010006100.1:0-40912 GCA_030248225.1 Trileptium ribeirensis | reverse complement strand
ATCAACTTGCCATAAATCATTGAGCCCTTTGGTAACTGTTTTCACCCTTCGAAACCTCCTCCTCTTGGGTTTGTGAAGTGTATAGGTATCCTGTCCTTGTAGCCATTCTTTAACTTGCTGCTTGGAATAACCATATTTTTTAGCATGTTGGTAAAGTTTGTTTATCCCTGAGAAGGCGGCAGGGCTTTTCAAGTTGTAATATAAATCTTCCAACTTCATGATTAATATATACAAGATGCTATTATCTTTTCATGTTTATTGGGTAACTGGTTACAATCTTATCTTTATAAATATCATATACAATCCTCACTGTACATGTTAACATACCACAGGGCATTACCACACCAACAATATCTTTAAATTGTTTCTCAAGTATAAATTCATTATTTCCAATATACTTTATATAATCAAATTCAGTCAAACATTTTTCAATCATCCATTGTCTAGATTCTTCTGTCACAACAAACCACGACGTACTGCTGTTTTCATACTCCAAATGTTTCGTTTGCGCGTGATAGGAATAGGTCAGCATTTCTAATGTTTACTCTAAACAGTCGTTTTTCAAAGACCCGTTGCAGATTGAAGGTTGACAATTTCGCGATGAAGGAGTATTCCAACTTGCAATTTGTTAAATAAAATCCCTTGTATGTATCGTCTGTTTGAATCAGCACGAGGAGATTCTTATACGGTACCACGAACCTTCGAAATAGATGTTCAGATATATCAAACAGATAGACGACTTTTTCACTCCACAGTTTGATGGAACGAGGAGGGTGAAGTATTATCTCAAATTGTAGATTATCGTTTGCTCGGTTGACCCAGTGAATGTTGTAACCACGAGCTGGAAACCAAGATTCAATTCGAGGCTTTGTCCAATCTTCGAAACATAAAGGTCCATTGAGAGATATTCCTTCAACACAGGACTTCTTTTCATGCTTGTTAACCAGAAAACCAGTCTCTATTGCAATTGTTGTAAGCAGGGTAACGACTATTGCAATCACTTTTTTCAAATCAATTCTTTTACCACAGAAATTTTGCTTCTGATATATTTCGGGTTCTTGCTCCACAAATTCAGAAAACGATTTGTTAGCCATATTAACTTGTAATGTATAGGATGTGCATCCTTTTCATGTATTTCGTGCTAATTTTTTTAAATTTTATTATAAATACAACAAAATACATATATAAACACAAAGTATATATATCAATCAGAACAATCCATAATATCACAATGTCCGTATGGAATAGAAGTTACCCCATCTAGTAAAATATATCGCTTATCGTCATAAGCGCTCAAACTAATCTTATTCTGCTCAACCGTATACAGTTGATGTTTATTGTTTGAAATCTTTTTCATTAAATGTCTAAGCCTAGTGGTATTTCTTAGAGTCTGGATGTAATCATCCATATGTATAGCTTTTTTGAGGGTTTGTTTTTTGACGCCCTTTGCTCTCTTTTTCTCAACACCTCCGCATTTTAACGAGTACATTTTTGGTTTCAATCCGCAAAACTCCTCAATAGGAATCCCAGCAGTCTCATCTTTCATTTTCCCC
Organism: Trileptium ribeirensis; assembly: GCA_030248225.1. Taxonomy (NCBI): domain Eukaryota; kingdom Metazoa; phylum Nematoda; class Enoplea; order Enoplida; family Thoracostomopsidae; genus Trileptium; species Trileptium ribeirensis. The sequence continues at coordinate 39,359 of JASANE010006100.1, read as the reverse complement.
AAAACCTTTTTGTTTTTGGTAGAGTATAGGAAGTGATCGGGTGAATAGTCACTGGTGTCAAAGTATTCTATATCTTCCTTCATGTCACCGTAGACATCCTCCGCGTATATGTCATAGCAGAGACTGTCGGTATCGGTAAACAGCAGATGACAATCATATCTGCTCTTGATATATTTGTAGTGGAAATCGTACATTAACATTTTGGAAAGCTCAAGAACAGTAAAACCCACGTAAATTGGTTTGCATAAACAAACACTTGGTTTCTTCATTGAAACAGCCACTAAATTTTCATCAAAGATTGTACTACCACTGTAACGAGGGTTCGATACCAACTTTTGAAACTTTTTCGGGCAATTTATAAGTTTAATGTCCTTATAAGCTCGTACATTTTCCATAGTCTTTCCAAAGACAGCATTATTTAACAGTTTAAATAAATCCTTTTCAAAATCACTCTTTGCCCCTTTGCGTTTTTCGGTATTAAACAAAATATAGGGTTTCATCCAATCCCGCTGGTTAAACTGAATTGCCCTATGGATTTTAGTTACCTTGAGACCCAATTCGGTATACAGTTTCAAATTCCTCGCATGTACGATATATTTAGCCTTGTTGTTCAAATTAGGGACAAGTTTTCTAATTGGGGTATATTTCATGCGGAAATCCTCCTTTACCTGGAGGCAATAGGGAGACAACATTGAGTCTTCAATTTTCATAGACTCAGGAGCCAGAGGGTAATCACTGTGTAAGGTGTGTAAATAATCTGGGTATTCCAGATCAACTTCAAGCACATAACCAATACCCTCATCGTTTTCCCAATTTATCTTTGACAGATGACTCTCTTCTACCCACTTGAATCCATCTACGGGTAACTTCTGAACCATAGTCCATCCATATAAATTATTAGCATCCAAGTACATTATATAGTTTGACTCCTTACTTGGGTCATAATTTTCAAGATACTTGTTGTTCGCTTTGGCGTATCGGTGTGAAATCATTGAAATACCTCCTCGTATGCCATGTTCAAAAAACATGTACATATTAGAGTCTTTCAACAATTGTAACCGAACACCTGTCAACTTTAAACAAGCATCCCATCCAAAACTTGGGAGTGTTATATAATGTACCGGGTCCAACTTATAATTATCAATAGCAAAAGTTCTAAAACTTTCAAATACATCACTTAGTAATAAAACATCAGTTTTTACATAGAGATCATGGTATTGGCCCATGTTCTCTAAATTTAGTTCATTCCATACTTTTTTAGCATGTTTATAATCATCTTCAGTTATTTTTTGATCATTCAGCTTATTATAGAACGCATCCATAGAAGGTAGCTGCGTATCATCAAAGCGTTCCCAGGAGTCCATATAATCATAGGGGTACAGCCCCTTTCGTAATAATAGTTCTGTATTGTCGCCAAACTCCTCCGTCATTGCCGGAAATTTTCCATCCTTCTTTAAATTATCCACCAAGGCTTGAAGCGAAGACGATAAAAATTGAAAACTGTCTTTAAATTTGAGAGACCAAGTATATTTTTTAGGTTTTGGACTCTCTTCCGCTGCTGTAGTGTCTTCGCCTGCAACGTTATCCAAAAGTTCGTTATCTTCCATATCGCTATCTTCACCCTCACCTAGCTGATCAAGAGAAATCACATCGGATACGTCGTCTTCGTCAATTTCTAGATGAGGTTGAATGTTTGGTTGCATTGAGTCGTGTATAGCAAAGAGATGAGCGAGGTATCCATTGGGGTCATATGTTGCAGATCGTTGTTGCTGTTGCACAATTTGATGTTGAAGTTTTATGCTAAAGGACAGATAATCCTCAGCACCTTTGGGTATACAATCGAGCTCCATTTTGAGTTGATTGGTTAATTTACCAATCTCTTGCATGATGAGATGACCATCATACTTTCGCAAGTTGTGGAAAAATATATTGACATCCCGGTTTATCTTGTAGCTAATGTTGCATTCATTGTGGACTGCACCGCGGAATCGACCACAAAGATGACAGTGGTCTCTAACACGATCGTACAGCAGTTGTTTACCACAAATGAAGCAGTCTTTAGTGTAATGGTATTGATACCAATTGTCTTTAGTCATCTGCAGCGGTATTTGATTATTGACACGCTCTTGGTACTTGTTACCCAATTCAATTACATTGAGTAAAAAGTTTTTGACACAGTCTTTACCGCGATATACCACAGGTTTCCCCATTTCCTTTGTATCGTCTCCACAGCATTGAAAAATGTCAATCATCCCATATCCACACACTTGATGTTTTTGATAAGCTTCGGTGTATGAAGTTGATGGACATGGTTGACAAGAATCGATGGGGAGAAGTAGCGTTTCAAAATCAGCGTAGATGGTGTACGGAGCTCGAAGCATCTTGTGTGTATTTCGAAATTGAAGTATGTCGTCTTTGGGGAATGTTATTCGAGTATATTCGTTGTTTTTACACATTTCTGTATGGAGATCCAGCTTTGCTTGCGAATATTGGGGAAGTAGACATCGTTGACAAAAATACTTTTTCCCATTGAAGCCGCGCTGATTTGATAGCAGTCGATCCAAATCCTTGATCCAGCAATAATGTCCCTTGTATAACAGTAGATTAACCACTCGCTCATAGAGTCCCTCATATATACGTAGAGGAACTAGTTTGCCATCGTCGCACGATATCACGCTGACACCAATGTTATTAAGCTTCTCAAACTTGCTGATGTCGCTGACTTGTACTGGGAAGTTGATGTCGCCAAACTTGAGATTATCAACATATTGTTCATATTTAGATTGACGAGTAGGATGTTCATTGATTGGAACCGGGTACAGAGCTGACAATATTGCCCATTGAAAACATCTATTATCAGCGTTTTGAACATTGATTATCGCCTTTTTCGACTGAACTGTTTTTGGGAGAGGCTTGTACGTTGCCCCTCTTAGTCCAACATAACGCGCCAGATGTAAATCCAAATGTTCGACTTGTTTGACTATCCAACCCGATCCACGTTGAACAAAGGTGTCAATGTTCTTTAAAATGTCGTCAAAAATCATTGAAGTATGTTGATTGACGGTTGAAAAATTGAGAATACGCTGTAATTTGCCAGAGAAGGTTGCACTGATTGTCGTATCAGGATCCATATCCTTCTCGAACGTAACCTTCATTCCAACGTATGCCTTGAGACCGTTCCATGTCGACAAGCGCTCCTTGATCGCATTCTCCAACTGTCGCCTGCTGTGATTGAGGAATACAGCAGGGTCCACCACATTACGACGTGACGTAATTTGATAGCTCTCCAAAAAACCGCGAAGTGGTTTGGAAAGCAGTGTAAGCACAAAACCGATCATTTCAGAAACGAAAGCCATTGCAAACTGATTGAAAATTTAAATTACACAGCCTTTTATACCCTTTTCATGTATTCTCTGTTGACGCTGATTGGTTGAATTATTGGAATTGTGCCAATATAAGCTTCTAGAACATTCCAAAGTGATGAGTCATCAGTGCTATATTGTATAGTGGATGGTGGGGCTCAATATTATATGTATTACGTATATATGTATATATATATATTATATAATGCGTGGGAGGAGGGGGAGCATATATTACGTATATAAGTATATGTATTTATTATATAAGGGTCATTAATCATATTTGACAGGTAATTAATCATTTTTGACAGGTAATTAATCATTATTTCCCTGACAGGTCATTAATCATTATTTCTCCTAAAAATTTGACAGGTAATTAATCAAGTGGCCCAGAACTCTTATTTTTCCTACTACTTCGGCCGTCCCCCCCCGCTTTGTTGTGGGGTTTCGGCGGTCCCTTTGGTGAGGGCTTCGCCCTCGGCTAAGCGATTCGCCGCCAAAGCAGGTGTTGCCTTCGAACATCGCAATCAGAAGTTTGTGATCGGTTACAAGAACAAGATACTGCTGCTATTGGTGAAGAGCGAAAATGATTGACAACGATCTTTTCTGGACTTGGCTGTACTGTTTCTGAGTGTCGGTCAACGTTTTCGAAGCATTTGCGATCTGTCGTTCGCTACCATTCGGGTATCGTTGGAAAGGACGGCTCCGACCCCAACGCTCGAGGCATTACATGTGGTTCTGAGTGTTTGAGTGGGATCAAAGTGAACCAGGGTTACGTCTTTTGCAAGTAATTCTTTTAACTTTTTGAACGCGGATTGTTGTTCTGGACCCCATGACCAGGGCATTCCGCTCTTGCGCAGAGGATTGAGCGGTTCCGTGATTGTTGCCAAATTCGGAAGGAATCGACGCCACAAAGATTGTAGCGTCGGAAGGTCATGTGGCGGTGGCATTTGTTATACAGCATCCACGTTGTTGCCTTGCTACACTCGATGGTTTGACAGTTTGAAACCGAGGTATTCGACTTCTGGTAGTGCGAAAAAACATTTCTCAAAGCGGCAGCGTAGGAATTCGTCGTTATGCGGCGTTTACTTTATAAATGACGTTTCATGCGAAAGTTTTGTGCTCAAATAGTCCAGATTATAAAATCCAATGGTATATAGTATACACCTGTATTGTGTAATAGAACAGATGGTGTATGAGACACCATCAAGTTAAATATAGTGTCTAAATCTGCCTGTTGTTTTTTACCGATGGTGTCAAGAACACCATGCATAAACACATTAGATAAGATGTGTAAATAACAGCATAGTGTAGGTGACACCATATAGTGTTTTGGAAAATTTTATGGTGTAGTCTACACTATACCATTACAAATACTACAGTACCTATTTATGCCATCTTAGAATACCATCGGAAAAGCAATGGTGTCCTACACACAATATAATGGATGGTGAGCAGAGACATCCAGGGTGGACAAAACTTTCACATTGAATGTCCTTAACGTTAACGCCGCATTGAGACGTTGAAGCAATGCCCGAAGGTTTTGGAGATGACTTATTTTGTTTTCTCCGCTTACTGATATCCTGATATCATCCAAATACGCCGCAACACCCTTGAAATCGGTTGTAAACTATTCCATCCTCTGTTGGAAATAGCCCGGCGCTGATTTGATCCCGAACGGTAATCAAAATTGAAAGAGTACACCGCGATGAATTCTCAGTGCAAGCTTCCTCTGGCTCTCCGGGACAGTGTAATTTGATCGTATGCATCAGCTAGATCGATCTTTGTGAACTCGTAGTCCACTCCGAGTTTTCGCATGAGGTCCTCGGGTAGTGGGTTGTCGATGATAGTTGAGTTTGGGATTCGCCGTCACGAAATAGTATCCAGAAAGATGGATTTTGGCCTTTGTTTGACCTGGAAAGGCAGCCTTCCTAACTGGAACGACAGGAGTACCGTTTTCGTTGAAATTGGTTGGTTCACAAATGCCCCGTTTAATACCAGCGTCGTACGCTTTACTGAGATCGTCTAAAACCTGTTTTGGTTCGCACTTCATGGGCATTGATCTGGATTTAAATTTGATATTTAATTGAACGTCCTTTAGGCAACCGAGCTCCGGCTTGAACAGGTCCGGAGATTCGGAAGAAAGTTGCTTGCACGCCTTTTGGAGAAATTAAATTTGATATTTAATTGAACGTCCTTTAGGCAATCGAGCTCCGGCTTGAACAGGTTCGGAGATTCGGAAGAAAGTTGCTTGCACGCCTTTTGGAGAAATTAATCCGCATTGTTATGTAAATATGGTTGCATCTTTTTTAGCTTGGAACGATACGATGGCCCTGTGGACCCTAGTAGGATTGTAACGTCGATGCCCAAATCGAAAATGCCGTCACAACCAAGAATGGTGAAGCCACCTTTGACGTTACCCTGAACGGAATTGTTCGAACAGCGTATTCCTGAATAGTCACCGTCGCGTTGATAGTGCCCTTTACCGGAAGAGATCGCCCGTTGCGGCTTCGTTACGGTGGATTGCAGGAGAAATAATGGGCTTCTCGACGACGTTCGAAACATGCTTCATTCAGAAATTGTCACCTGCGCCGGTGTCCATTTCGAAATCGAACGTGGGCTCGTCGGTTTGAACCAACTGCTGGAGTTGAGGAACCGAATTGACCGCCCTAATCGTATCGATTGTAACCATCTGTTTGATCGCTTTGGCTGGATTTGCTTGCCTACGTTGAATGACTCAGGTTTTTATCAGACAACAGCTGTCGAGATGCCCCCTGAGTAGTGGGACTGAGTGCTCTTGTAGTGACAATCGTTGCTACGGTGATCTTTGCAGCTCCATCGACCGCAAGTTCCTTTGAGGATCGTAAACTTTGACGGGTTGCTATTGGGAACATTTGAATATTACCGCTTTGATCGTTCGCCTTCGAATTGACCAGATTTGACAACGTGAAACGGTTGTGACTTGGCTCCGTAGACCGTCTCCTTCGCCATCCGCTCCGTGTCTTCGCTCTCGATGGTAATCAAAATCGCTTTTAGTAAACGTCAATTCGCCCAGGGATTTTGAACATCGCTTTGAGAACGGCTTAGTTTCCGACTGAACAATAATGAATCGTGTCAGCAACGCTTCGTATTGTGGGTCCCTCATACATGGAACATCGCACCTCGCGGCGTCTTGTCGGATTCGTTCGGCCAACTCTTGAATCATTTCGCCTGGCTTGCGGTGCATCTCCGACGAAAATTTGAACCACTCATTTACAACGTAACGTTTGGAATCGGTCTCGCATAAAGGCGGCGATTTCGTCGATCGTCAGGTCGTTGATTGCCCAAGCTGGTGTCTGTTGAACCGCGAGGTTGCCAAGAGTTTTGTAAATCGCCGTTGATTGATTTGTCAGGAAGTGCCTGGGCTTGTTTCTCGACAGAGATTGAATGCTCCACGACGAACGTGTTGACTCGAGCAAAGTAATCGTACCAGAGCTCTGTCGTTGGATTGAACGATGAAAACGATGGAACTGCTGCTTGACCACCCTCGAGTTTGTTTACATTTCGGGCCAATGCTTCCATCAATTGACGATTTTGTTCTTGCAGCAGAGCCATTTGCTGTTGATGATGTTCTTGTTGTGCTGCCATCTGTTGTTGGAACAGCTTAATAATCTAGGTCAACTCCGACATGATCGAATCTTGAACTCGGGAGATGCAGAAAAAGCAAGTAAAAGTTCTTAATACAAACGGAAGAAAAAAGCCTAATCGCCAATTAACTCTGTTGAGATCACAGTAACAACTATGTTTGTTGAAATAAACGGGTATGAGAATAACGAAAGACCATGAATACTTAACAGGACACTGAATCTCGATTGAGAGCACGTCGGGCTTATAAATCATTTACGGCCACGATAAAGTCATTTTCGTAAACTGGTACGGTAAATTCATTTGCAACCTTAAGCGGTTGACGTAAGCGAAAATCATTAGTCAGTTCCGTTTTGCCGAGTTCTCAAAACAAGCCACGAAGTACCACTAGTAACATGAAGATAAGGAATGAAGGCGAAGTTAAACACCCAGTGATTGCCGGGACATTATGGGTTGGGGCCACACTCTCAAAATATTGCCAAGCGAATATACTCTTCACAATGCTTCACGCCGATTCATATTCCATAATTGTTGAGAATTGCTTGCTGTTCACACCTCTAGTATACGCATACGAACGATAATTAAATTTAGTTAAAACAACTCCCTAGTGAGGTTAAGATAGGGAATAACGGTACGACATTATTAGCTGTGATCATGTGGTGGTGTCAGCCTCGCAATGGGACTTTAGCAATAATACTAGATTCTAGACTCGTGAACCGCGCTTACGGCTTGCTAATGCACCACAGCTTCCTGGGTCTGGTCAGGAAGAGAGATAACTTGGGTAAATACCGCCAAAAAATTTGTCCTACATGTTAGGCAATACTAGCCGGGCTCCTAGAGCAATAACAGTTGGAATCTGCGCCATGCAGCAACATCTCGTTATTACACAAGCAAAAATAAAATCAGCAGTATTATAAGTGGAAAGCGTAGTTCTTCAATTGCTAATCGCAGCACCCGCAAGTGTTGTTCTAGAAATCTTCAATTTTATCTGTCATCTTCCTCGCTGCTTTCCGCTGGTGACTGAAAATCTGTACGCAGAGGAAGCAGATGCTTCTTCTAATACTTTCATAACATGTTCTTCATGTTAATATATTAATATATATTACCATGCTTATTACAACTTACACACTGTATCTTATAAAAAATAAGCAATGTGATACTCAGCGTCAATCCGTATAGAAATTTCATCCAAAGAGGCAGTTATCAACAATAAAAAATCGAACACTGACATAATTTAACTACTTTAGTGTATTTTTCCGCGATGCAATTATAGTGATATGAACTGCAAATTGTTGGTTTATTATCTTCCAATCAAATTCCTAGAACTAACTGTAAATTAAGGCTGATTTTGTTTAAAAATTTGCTAAAAGCTACTATTTCTGCATGCGAAAATATGGTGTGCGTACAATCAAACGTATAGCTGTATGAAAAAGTATTTATCAGTAATTACCCAATAGTTTCGGAATTGCACAAGTTTTATTATAATTAATTCTAAGAATTGCTTCCTATTACGATGTAAAAACATCCGAATTTTAGCAGAATAATTTTCCTAACATATAGTGAAATTTTAAAGATCGGAGTTTCGCTGTATGGTTGGTGCTTCAGATTTGTTTGTGCGTTACTTAGCTAGGAACAGCGGAATCTAAATTTTTACTTTTCATAATTATTTTTATGTTTGTTGGGGGTCCGGTAGGCTACCGGTGTCCAAAATTCTTGAAATTCGGGTTCTTCATATTTTTGCTTATTTATTGGTCCCTAAAATATTACTTTAGGTTTTTATTTCTCAAAATTTTAACTTAATATCAACTTAATTTGCATATTTAGCAACATTCCCTAAGCTTAGCTAACCATAGTTAAAGTTTATTCATAGTTTATTGTCGGGGGTCCCATAGGCGACAACTGACAAGTGGGACGAATTCATGGAACCATTATGCTTCGCATATCGAACAGCAGTTCACGTATCAACCAGAAAAACACCATTTTTCCTACTACACGGCAGCGACCCTGATTTACCAGGAGAAAACCCAATCCACGGATACTTAACAGCAACCACCGACAAAGGATACGCACCCCAATTAATTGATAAGTTAACAACAGCATAGGAGCAAGTGCGAAAACGGTTATTTCTAGCGCAAATGCAATACACACAGTATTTCGATAGACGGGCAAATAAAAGAACTTTCAACAATGGCGACTTACTACTAATGAAAAATCCGAATAAATCTTCAATGGGATCCTATAGTAGCGTATACCACCCAGAATTCGATAGACTTTTCCTGGTAGTAGAAGTAAAATTTCCGAACATATTACTAGTAAAAGTCGGTAGTGCAACAAAATGGTATAGCTGCACGCAATTCAAATATTTTGGAGCCGACCCTGAAGACTACGCTAAACGCTAGGTATGAAGTCAAATTACGGCGTGCCCAAAAAGAATCATTCCAACGCTTAGCACCTGAAGACTACTATTGTGGAAAATGTAAAGGGTCATGGAAAGAAGATAACTAAGGAGGACTAATAAAATGGGTACAATGCGATAGGTGTTTTCTATGGTTCGATCAAGCATGCGTAGGCCTAGAAGATGAACCACAAGAAGCATTATTGTACTGCTCCCCGTGCAATAAAATTATAATACACAAGAACACATTTTACAAGGCATAGCCCATGACCATACCTATGGAGCAAAAGCAAGACAGAGAATAATTGCATAACTTAATTAGTTTGAAATTTTGTATGATTTCAAACATACTTGATTGTAGTAACTATATTGTATTTTTATTAATTATAGCAAATTTACAAATACGTACAAGAGTGCGAACTACGGATAATAATAACTGCAGTGGTGGAGACGGCGAAAGCGATGTTGGGACGAACGAAACGACACGGGTCAAAACGAAATTCAATTCGAACGACGAAAAGAACGGTTGGAATTACGATCGACGAACTAATCAATCAGTGATAAAAGAACGACCGAAGAAATAACAGTCAATAGTCGGAAATTCGACGAACGAACCAACGCGTGAAAAGCGAACGACGACCTAAAAGAATGGCTATTCAACGACGATACCCATTCAACCACAATCCGAATAAAATGAACTTCACGCCAGGTCCGAACGATAGAAGAACAACATTCCATGTCACAAGATGGTGGCAACAATAGATCGACTATCAAACTGTGCTCGGATTCGATATCAAAACTGGGCAAGTGGCGATCATAATTGAAACGGAAGAAAGTGCAAAGAAATTTGCTAAAATTATTGTCTCCAGTACTACTTGCAATGGCATGTAGAGCAAACGAAACCGAAGAAGTGTAGGAATTAATTACGAAGATCGTGAAAAAATATCCGTGGCATTGAACACCACCAGTGCGTATTGAAGCGAGGCCATAATCATTAGAAGAAGAACGAAATAAGATTGAAGCGTTCACAAAGATACAACAAGAACTTAATGAAAAGATTAAACCGAACCTGAGTGAACAACGACAAACCGCTAGTAGTCTATACGAATTGCGTCCGGATCGTAAAGTCAAACAAAAGAGATTCGACGTCAATAACTTTCGACTGCGGCAAATAGACGAAGCAGGAGCAGAAGAGCAGGAAAAATTCAAACACATCCAAGGAGAAGTCGACTACAGAGAAGATGGCGATATTTCAGCAAGATATGCAAACGATATACCTACCTTGGAAAAGAACGAACCAAAATATCGTAAACGAATTTATGAGACAACGTGCTGCAATCGTAGAACAAGCGGATGATATTAGATTCAACCGTGGGATATTTTCCGAAACCGATAGAATTGATAGAAGAATCGATGAATTACGAGGTGAAATAAGGGAGAAGACACAGGAACAAATAGCGTCCCGAATTAAAGAGTATCAACGAATAAACGCTGATAAAGAATCACGAAGACAACAGACGGAAGAGATAGACGAATTCGGGAAAACGCCAGAACAACAAACAGAGGATCCGACGATAGAAGTTCCAAAGAGCGGGGATACGCAGGAGGTGCAAGCTGGTGAGCTTGGCATCCGTCCGGGGTCAGCTCACCAGCAAGCACAAATGCAGAAAGCCGCAACACAACAAGAAACTATATCAAAAGAAAGTGCCGAATCAGTGGTACAACTCGGTGACGCTTGGCATCCGTCCGGGGTCAGTTCATCGGAAAGTACAATCTGAAGAAAGCACAACGACACAAAGCGAAACAACACCAAAACCAACATCAACTTAAGAATCTATGGAAGTTGATCCAATACCACTAGAAGAAATCGAACCTCCAGAGAAAAATCTCGATTACGAGGAAGAAGGTAAGGAACCATCAACATAATGGATACGGAAAATGAAAGAACGACAACAAAGAAAACCAATAGTGACACATTACGAAACTGTCCAAAGGTTAATGGAAGTAGAACAACAAAAGAAAGAACAAGGATCTAAGACTCCGAAAGTACCACGAAAAGTATATTATAGATCAAAGTCGATCGAGATCTTCACGACAAGAGTCTCCAAAAGCTAGATGCAAATACTCAGAATCTTCTGAGCGTCGAGAAGAGAAGCCTTCGAAACAAAGACATCAATCGAGTCGACCAAGATAGCGAGACTCATCGAGTAGGAGTAAAAGATCAGAACAACGATCGAAATATAATAAGTCAGCAGGGAAACGATACGAAAATTATAGACCGGCATGGTATGGAAGACGACAATATCAAGAAGGAAAAGACTGTTCGGCACCAAGCGATAGAGGAGCGCCATGGTTACGCGAAACAGAATCTCACACAAAGATGTCAAGAAAAAGCAGCAAAGTATGGGTTTGACATAGAAATCGTCAAACGAATGAATGTAGAACGGAAACTAGAATTCTGCCTACGGTGTCATGAGTTGGTCGGAACAATATTTTGTGGATGTAGATGGTAACATCAGACCCATAACAAAGGAAGAACGAGAACAAGTTCAAAAAGACTACAAAGAACGAAAGGATAAAGATTTAAAAGGATGGACATATCATCGTCAAGAAAGAACCGATCGGATGATATGGCAAATTCTGGAACAAGCAAGTCGAAAACAAATGCAGGATGAACAGGAAGAACAACAACGTCCGGAAATACCACCGTTGGAGGAACCGATGGATCGGAGCAAAGGAGCGATCCAAGATGACGCGACAAAGTTCCACAACAATAACCAGTGGAAACACCAAGACCAATACAACAAGTGGGAAATTTGGAAGAACTAGTTGTAAGAAGTAACGATCCGCGAACCAAAGAAGGATCGAAGCTACCACAAAAACATGGCGGACACCAAAGTGACACCAAAAGATCGATAGAAACAGTACCGGTCACTAAACGCGAATGGGAAGCGGTGAAACAAACAATAACATCAACGTCCGAAACACCAGAACCGATGGTAATACCACCGATCGGTACTTTCAAGACTGTGGACCTCAAGTGAACGCTTAGCGGGAAGTAAACGCGGGTTTTTGACTTCAATATATGTCAACGTCAGAAATAGAAGGAATGAGTACAGGGAAACTATCGGGAACAGAAAAGCGACATCTCGGTAGCCAAGCAAATATCACATCGATTGAATCGGGACAAGTAATACAAAGCTCCGAATTGGTAACAACCGATGAGAAGGTGGCGGAATCACTAATAGATTCAGAAAGGAAGATGATGTACGAAAAAGAATAACTCGTACCAAAAGATATCGTGTTTGCGGAAATCAGGATGATTCAAAGCGTAATTCAAGAAAAGATCGACGAAGCAAACAGAATGATCGAAACAAACGAAAGAATATGGGCAGCAAAATACAACACCGAACACGAAAAGCGAAGGAAGGTGCAATAAGCCCATACCAAGGAAGCCAGAACGTTCAAAGAACAGTAGAATTTGCGGAAACAAGAACTGATAAAGAAGGATCAAGAAATTGCACAATTGCAACAAAAACAAATGGAAGCAATGGATCTCGAAAAGCAAACACCGCAACTACACCGACTTACAGAACAATCGTTAGCACGAATACAAGAACTACAGAAAGAGATTCAAGAAAAAGATGAAACGAGTTTGGGAATGGTCTAAAGCGTTTGATCAGAATCAATATCAGATCGCGAAACTGGATCGAGAGGTCAAAGAAAAAGAACAAGGCCTCCAAGTGAAGACGATTGAATTACAGAATGCCGAAGAATTACTTACTTTGTCACGACAACGAGAAGAGGCCAAGGAACGAGCAAAGAATAACATTCAAAGACAACTACCAGACGCTCGTGAGGAAGTGACATCGGCGCGAGAAGAAATAGTGGAAATGCAGACACAAATAGTTACCAAAGAAGAACAAAATAAAGAATCACAGGAAACGATCAAAGGACTACAAACATTATCGGGACAAAGTCGAACTGAACTAGTGGAAAAAGCCAATTACTCAAAGGATGGCGTGTCAAGATATAGCAGTTGGCACAGACTTTCTACAGGTACCACATGACATAGCTGAGAAACGCCCAGGCGAGGAAGTATTTCAATGGAAAGAGACACTTATTGAGGAACTACCGCTACAAGGGGATCAATTTTGGAGTGAACTGTGCTACTTCGAAACACAGATCAATTCTCCGCAAGTTGAAATTATACCAAAAATGGTGATGGAGAAGACTGTGAACGAAGTACAAGATAGATGGAGCGAAATCCTAAGAAAATTCAGAGGAGGCACGAAAAATCATACAAATGTTGACGGTACTACGGGTTCAAGAAGCCAAGATTCGAATAAAATGTCGAGCACTAAAGATAACGGGAGAAGAATACCGTCAAGTGGTTCGACAATATGTAAAGAACGTCCAAGAATGGATGACGAACATGCTAAAGAACAAAACACTATAAGTGCAAGTGCAGCATCTACCAGAAGTGATGGCGATTCCATTGGACTATGCCGACATGAATAAACAGATGAAATATATTACATCACGAACGGTACCAAACCAAAGATTTGATGGTATGAAGCCATTGGGAAGGATCATATGAGTGATATTCCAGGAAAGCGAAGTGTGGGCTAGCAATGGAATAGCATTCGGATACATCAAAGGAAGCACCCACAATGCCAAAGTGATAATGAAGACGAATTCAAACAAGCAAATAGAAGAATTCGTAGATTAATTGGAAATAAAAGAGAACAAATCCTGCAAGGAATTCATACGGCACAAGAACTGTCTCTGGACGCACAAAGTCGACAGGGCAGTTTCCCGACAAGCAAACAACTATAACTCCCCGGAAGGTGGAGGAGGGGGCGAGCCGTCCATACCTCATCTTCTCATGAAATCTTAGTTGGTCAGGAAGGTAAATAATGAGGGAAGAGAGGACCAGTTGCCATCCGTCCGGGGCACCGGGAATCCCGGAACTCATGCCGACCTGAAATGATCAATAAGAAGGGAACCTGAACGGAATTACGAACGACGAAGGACAATGGAATGGGAACGATGACAATAGAAATCGATTCGAAATGATATAGGCCGACGACGGAACGACAACTGAATCGAAACCGAAAGAAGTCGGCGATAAACGACGACGACCAAAGAACCGGATATTACGAAACCGGTGATAAGTGCCAAACGACGTCGAGATTCGTCGCCCCAGAGAAAAGTCAGTGATCTCAAATATTGAATCTCAACCGTGATCGACAGAGACGATCTCAACTATGACGAACCCCATCCTGAATACAAAGACGATATAATAATAGCAATAATTTTGCCATAATTACCCCTGCCAAAAATACTGCCATAATCACCCCTGCCAAAAATACTGCCATAATCATTCCAGCCAAAAGCATTGCCTAGTCCCAACCAAAAAGAAGAAACCCTAAAACTATGTTAAATGAAAATAGTGCTCAAAAAGTGTTTGTCGTTATGTTGTATGTTATATTAACTTGTATTAATCACGTATTATATATATTCAGGTATTTTAGTTTTATATTTGGGGGGTAGTCCGCAAGTCCGAAGACAACCGAGGGTAAGGAAAGAAGAAATATAAATAGGGATGGTGATCGGAAAGAAGAAAATAAATCGGGAAGGTAACGGGGACCGGCAAATGAAAGAAATAAAACGGGAATGGTAGCGTCAGTGGTAGACACGTATTTGGCGAAGAGGGTGAATGGTGTAGAAAAAATAAAACCGGATGCGGTAAGGGTGCAAAGAACGGCACCAGTGGTAGGCGCTGGACCGACAACCGGGGATGTCGGGGTCCCATAGGCTACCAAGGGTGTTCCCGGGGCAAAATCCCAATTTTTCTTGTTTTTTTCACTAAAACCTTTATTATATGTCTCTCCCGAAATTTAAGTTTTATAAAATTCTATAATTTCAAACTTACTTTCTTTTCTCGTCTTCTAATTTGCATAATTTCTTATATTTTTATTAGCTATATAAGTCTAATTTAGGATGATTTTATGTAACAAAACAGTCTTGCTTGATCTTTCTTTGAGTGCGGTGGTGGCTGTGATAGTTGGGATTTCTACATGTTTTGTTAATTTTAACGTGTTTGCGTTAGCCAGAGCACATAGGTAATAGTTATATTAGCGGCACCAGTGTTATTTACGGCTCCGTTTTTTGTATTGTAATTTATAGTCTAAGGCATAGCGAGTCGAATGAGAGTAGTTTAATGACAGCACTTCATTTACGGTTTGCTTTTCTACTTTTGATTTTGTAATTTGAAGAATTGTGGGCTCTGTTAGTTCACGCGGAAAAAGAAGGAGCTTATACTCGGCCCTTCACTCGGTTAATACGCATATATAAGGAACGCCTATACTCGGGTTCCTGTCGGTGTTGGCTTCACAGAATAGCCGGTTTTGTTCGAAGGCGCAAAGAGTGCGTGTATTGTTCCGTGGTCTGTGGAACTGAGAGAGCAACGCCTTATTTTGAAGGAAGACTAGTGATTGGTAACACAATAAATTAAGTGCTTAGTCTTGATTTTAATTTATTGAGTGAAGCGTTTTTATTTTCTGTCTGAGAGCAAAAAAGTCGATGTCCGTTCGTCCGTTAGTCTTTCATGGATCTCAAGAACCACAGAACCTATTTCAAAAAACTTTTTTTTGTTTGAAAGCTTATCATGTGAGGATGTGCACCTGATATTTTAGAAGTTTGGCAAGTTGCAAATTTTATCATTAATTAAGCTAATTAGCTAATTAACACCCTAATTAAGCTCATAACAGCTTAATTATTGGTCGTAGAGTCGTTTTACGTAACGGCATATACCCTGGGGTAAATAAAACTATTCTTTCATTTACTCATTGTTGTTTAGGTAATAATATATTCGCAAGACATTGAGTACGATCATATTACTAATGCCGTCGCTCCGCTCAAAAAATGTAGTTCCACTACGACTGGTTTAGTAATATTATCCTTCCTCATAAAATCGATAGAAGTGGCTATAAGTCTAATAGGAGCGGTAGTTAATAGTATCTTACTACGTTTAGTAATGTTCTAAAAATTTCGGCCCTCTTTGCGTTGAGTGAGCGGTAACCAGGGCGAGAGTGCAGGTGGGGCTCGTAAATAGTAGTGTGACTGCGTCGTCTGGCTTGCGTCCGGGGTCGTCGGCGTGCAAGCGTTCTTGAGCAGACCGGGTGAGGTAAGGGACTGGTTCGAACGACCAAAAACTTGGGCCCCTTACCTAAATACCAGGGAGTAACCGGAATTCCGGTTCCGGCGAAAATCGTGTTCCGGTTGCGGTTCCGGCAAAGGGCAAAAACCATACCGGAACCAGAATTCCGGTTTAAAAATTTTGCTTGAAATTTTCCACGTTTTTTGCTTCATCCTGTAATCCAAACATATGTAATATATTATACAATGATCAAGCTCCAATACAACCAAGCAAAAGAAAAGATGAACTAACCAATTTGCCCTGTGAAACGTAAGTAGGGCACATAATTTGAGCAGGAATTTTTCATAATAACCTGCAGGAGTTTGTTAAATCAAAGCCAGGTCGATGCTTGTAGCAGTTATTTTACACATCCAAAAGTCTGTGGGATACGCTTGAATTAAACCGGTCCAACTCGGTAACAGAGCATGGCTTACGCAGAAGTACTTAGGGTATGCTTGGCTAACATAAATTTCGTCAAGCACCCACCAGTCCGCTTGTAAACTTGGTAAATCAGTCTAAATTGAAGTAAACTAACGTTATCTGCAACGCGGCTAGAAACTGCTTTCTTGGCAATGAACTGTATTTATTGAAACTGTGCGAGCAGCATCACAGCGTCTCATTTATAGCATTCTGATTAGAAAGTTATCATCGTTATGACCAACGCTAGACTAAACAGTGTCTATGACCACTGATCAGAAAATTACCTTCTATCTATTATTTTTTCTTAGAATCATATAAACCAATAATTTTAAGTTTCCTACAGAATATGCAACAAACGTATATTTAGTAAAGGGTGTCGACTGGAGACAGCGAAAGTGTGTATTCCAAGCTTTGTAAGCACATTCCATTTGACGCAGTATACGCAATGGTGTATAGTGGAAGACATTTTGTGCTCTGAATGTCCAAAAACCGACATATTTGATCGATAAATAAATATTATTAGCTTCCTCAGTCTTTAAAGTTTCAGAAAGGCAATAATACCATCGCAATACATTAAGTTCAATGTAAACGTTATTTTTAATGCATTTTAAATCCACTATACCTTCATTTCTTCCGTCATCTGTTTTACTATATATAAATTTCGAAGACCTGGTTCCGGAGCCGGTTTAAATGGACGGTTCCGGTTATTCCATGCTAAATACCAGTATCATCATCCGTCCGGGGGCATATGCTGAGCAAACTTCAACTGCATAGAAGTCGACCGCTTCTGTACAGTTTTAATAACGCGGTCTGGCTTCCGTCCGGGGTCGGCCTGTTTAATATAACAGGCTGTACTAGCGTAATTCTAAGGCCTAGGTTAAGGTAATTACATAATCGCATGGTGCACTTTCCGTCCGACAGTGTGTTGTGTTAAAACCATAACGTTAGTAAAGAATATATTAAATTTATTTTAACAAGGTTATCTAGCTAGTGTAGGGTATTACATCAGAAATTACGGTCGGTTTTCACTGTCGGGGGTTTAGTAGGCTACCAAGGGGTTTCCGGGTTAAAATCCCAAATTTTTCTGTTTTTTCATAAAATATATTATTATATGGCTTCCTGGGTTTTTACTTTTCAAAATTTATAAATTTTATTTTATTTCGTTAAAATTTCATTCTTCCTTTTCAACTATTAGCTATGTATAGTTAAGATTTTCTTTTCTTCGTATTAGTCAGTCTAGTTCTGATCTCGTAATATACGGTCGTCGCTTGGAGGAAACTTATAGTTTTAATTGTTATTGATTTCGTAATGCGGTTACTTAGCTACTTTTTCTAGCTTATTTACATCATTGTTATGGTTCTGGCACCGGTATGGAACTGATAACGGAGTATACCAATAGAGCAGCTTTCACTGTTTTCTTGGCTTATGTCAGGATGATTGATCTTCTAGCAAGTACCTAACGGCATTAATTGCGACTACTGACATCGAGTGAATTCAGTGTCAATTGTATCATAGTTTTCCGACTGGAAAGGTGCTTATACTCGGCCCTTTGCCCAGTGGACAAGCAATTCTAAGATTTGGAAACGCCTATATATACTCGAGTTTTCTTGCTATTAGCTCTCTACGTATTTACTGTCTTTATTTGTGAGCGTAAAGAATACGCGGAGCAGTGGCTTGACGTTTATGGTGTAGAGTGAAACGAGCTGCGAATACATATAGGATGGCTGCAATTGACAATACCAATAAGTACTATTAACCAGATATTATTAAATTTATAATAATAGTCTTCCCAAGAAAACCTGTAAGTTAGGGTAATAGTAAAGTACTAGGTTTAGTAATAGCTTACAAATTTCGACCCCTGTGTCGAGTTAGAAACATTCCAGGGCGAGAGTGAAGATGGGTTCAGAACTAATTAGTAGTACTACTTGCGCCTGTGGCAGCCGTCCGGACCATAGCATCAAATAGTGCTATTCTTGAGTAGACCGGGCGAGGAATCTGACTACCTCCTCGAGCCACCGTAGATCCCAATCGTGATCTGGAGCGGTGTCCATGGGGCACGAGTCCCCGTCCGGTAGGACTTATGGAGAGAGAACCTTCAACTGCACAGTAGTCGACCGCTATGGTACATTATGATAACTTTAACATAATTGGCACTATTAGCGTAAATTTAAGGCCTAGGTTAAGATACTCAGATAATCGCATAGTGGCTACCGTCCGGCGTCATTGTGTCAACCCACAACGGAACGTACTCAAGTACTACATAACATAAACCCTAACCACTGTCGCCCAAATATAACCCTTAAACAATAGTTGTGATAACCTAGGGTTAAGGAATAGGTCATACTTGGGAGCTTTAAATATAAATATACTTTCATGTAGTTAACGCTTAAAGAACGGCGTGAGATGCTAATTGTATCTGGCAATAGTGTGCGAAGCGTAATGAAGTACGCTAAGCTTATGTTATCCCAGCTTATTGTCTTATGGATTTCTACAAGATTTTTGTAGTGGCGATTGTGTGTTTTGCTCGGGTGAAACCTTATTCCGGCAATGTGTGTATGATCGGCCATAACTCGGGAACGACGCAACCGATTACATGATCTTGGGCTCATTCGAACCGGCATAATCGGTTTACCGTGTACATCCCCGAACGTTTTTGATTTGGGCTCTGGTTCCGGGGTCAGGGGTCAAAACGTGGGTTTTTTCCCATTTTACCCCATTTTAGTACCTTTCACGGAAGCAAGATTATTTTTATCTTAACTTTCGATTTTTCTCTAGTTGGTTTTTTCATAGTAAAATGACAAATGCCGATGCCTCTTTTTTGTTTTCCGATTAAAGCTGGGGTTCTAGAGTTATGTGTTTCGATGTATGACATCCTCCTGGTTCCTCTACCCAAAATTCTAAAATTTGTTCTGACGTCCTGCACAGCTGAAAAGTTTTACCTGGGGGTTTTCTGGCATGGGAAACTCGTTGTCGGTGTTGATTTTGCGCTGCGACCCATGGATTAGTGGGTATAGCGCCCCCATGGTTTATCGACCCAAAATTCGTAATTATATTGATGTCCTGGAAGGCTGATAGCTTGCACTGGGGGTTTTCGGGCATGGAAAAGTTATTGCCGGTGTTAGTTTTGTTCTACCTTGTGTCGTATTGTGTGATATCCACATATAGCATATCGACGTATGCTATCGAGAGCTGATTATCCTTCAAACAAACGAACAAAAATTTATTTCTACTTTAAAGATATTGGGAATAAAATACACTGACAGAGTAACAAACATTGATGTCAGACAACGCATGGGAACTTCAGATGAGATATCGAATATTCTAAACCACAGACGCATGGTCTTGTTTGGCCACATCTGCCGTATGAACGTATGAAGGTTACCCATAAATTGCTGCTCGCCACCCCACCAACCGGTTGGAAACGACCTATGGTCGGTGTACGCAAAACGTGGATGCGTCAGCTACTAAATGACTTTTCGGCGCGGTCTTTCCAAAACCTTGCTCGCTTAACCCTTTAACGCCCAGTGTCCACACTTGTGGACAGCTGGAAAAATTGCTGATATTCTCCGAATTACTGAACTACAGTAATCTATGCTGCTGAATATTATTTGTATACGTAGCTACCATTCCAGCTTGAGCGCCGTTTTGCTGTAGCTAGCTTTTGGTCAGATATAAATTTCTGTTATTTCGTTACCATCCTGTTCCACACGACAACCGCTCGGAAACGTTACTTTCCTGATACAGCTTCCTAAGCGCGGAGTCGGCACCGGTGAGAAAAGTTATGCATTTTACTTGGCATCATCTATATTAACTTTTAGCCTATTTCAAGCAATCGTCTGTTGATCGTTGCTATTTTATGGCAGTTTTTCCCTCTGTCCACAACTGTGGACACTGGGCGTCTAAGGTAAAGATGCAAGGCGCCTATACTGACTTATTGTACCGTTTGGCTACGTCATATACTGTTTATTGTTTCGTTAATCATGACAAAGCTTTAGACAGGCATACTAGATCTGTGTAAGTAGGGAGTAGCCGGAATTTTGGGCTAGTAGCCTAGGGTTTCAGTCCGCCTGCCGGTGTGTAGGGAGAGCTTTCTGCCTGATTTGTAATGGGCCGAAGCCCGGATTGGGGTTTAGAGTCTAGACCTCCTAGACCCCCTTTGGCTACGTCAGTGTTATAATTCCACGGCAGTGTGTGTAATACGGAATAACCTTCACTCAGCAATTTATTTTCGCTTTCTACAATGTCGTGATTATGGATAGCCATCGGGCGAGATACCATTGTTACAATATAAAAGTTTCTAAACGAACATATCTCTACTACGTTATAATCATGTGGAACAATACTTGGCGCAGTAACAATTATATACTGTTTGCACGTCATAAATAGACAGCGAACTTATTTGGTTAGGTAGGGTACACGCCTATCTTTATGGACGCTGGGGAAGTACGATTACTTATATATTACATACGATTTTGCAGAAGTATGGAACGATTCAAAAAACGAAGACTGACGTCGCGAAATGTCAACATCATTGACTGCAATTTGGACGAAAGTGATGATGACCTAGAAGATGTTGATGACGATGCAGTTGATGAGTTGGATCCGACATATGAGACTAATGCTGGGGAATTGGATGACAGTGCAGGGGAATCAGATGATGACGGTGATCATGTTCCAAGTAATGCCGCGGCAGCAAGCGCACAACAGGACCGCAATCCGATTTGGTTTGTTCGCGATAACGCTCTTCTCGGTGCAGCCCCACGCTGTGTGCTGCAGGAAACCGTCACTGAAAACCTCAACAATCCTATCGATTTCTTCGAATTCTTTTGCAGCGACGATGTTCTTCAGGAAATTGTGTTCCAAACTAACCTTTATGCTCAAAAGCAAGGCTATACACGGACAGTGCTTACAATTCCACGGTTGAAGGTTCGTTTGCTTTTGTAACTATCAAAATTCTCTATATTTGTTGCCTTTGTGGCCAAAATTGCAACATGATTTTGCTTAGTTCGGGTTGCTAAACGGCGCCTTTCCCACTGTAGCGGCTGCCAGCTCTCTGTAATATGTTCTATGCGTTATGCTTCTCTGTTTTGAGACAAGAGCTTGCGTTGTTATTTAACGATGGTAACTATAAAAAGGGTCAATATTGTTCACCACAAAATAATTGGAAACCGCCGATGGACACTCTTAACGCATGCCGTAACTGACACTGCCCTCTTGTTAAATATTTTTGTCGTTTTGTCGTAACGAGTGACACAACAAGGTCATATGGCCAACATTTTATATCTTTTGCCTAAACTTCAATATTGTTTATTACGGTAAAAAAGTATCGAAGCAGGTTTACAGTAATGCAACACATGTGTAAGGTTTTCCTTTTCAGGCGTTTCTGGCGATCAATATCGCGATAACGTACTTGCGATATCCCTCTCTCCGTGATTATTGGTCCGCTGACCCTGCCATTAGATGCTGCCTGATTGCTGACAAGATGTCACGGAACGATTTTGAGACAATTCGGAGGTATCTACACTTCAGCGACCAGGCATCGGATACTGACAAGCTGTGGAAGGTCCGACCTGTACTTGATCATCTTCAGACCAAGTTCAAGGCTTTAGTTTCTCCTGGATCCGAACATTCTATAGACGAACAAATTGTACCTTTTAAGGGTAGAAGTTCTCTCAAACAGTACACTCCAGGAAAACCAAAGCCATGGGGTTATAAAGTTTGGTGTCGTTGCAGTCCGGCCGGATATTTGAATTCGATGCTTACCTCGGCAAAAAAGTCACTAGGGATACAAAGATACCGTTAGGCGAGGCAGTTGTCCTGCAGCTCTCAAATGATCTTCAGCATAGTAATGCTAGGTTATTTTTTGATAATTTCTTTTGTAATTATAAGCTGATGTTGAAGCTTAAGAATTCGGGTCTCTATGCCGTTGCAACATGTCGAAGCAACCGAACTTCTGGTGGTCTTGCAAAGCTACCGCCAGAAGAAAAGTTACGAGGATCATCTTGTGTTGTTACGTCTAATGATAATATCTCCTTAGTTCGCTGGCGTGATAACAAATTCGTCCTTGTCATGTCCACATTCGCTGGAATCGAACCACCGGACAGCTGCAAGAGGTATTCAAGAAGCGAAAGAAGCATCTTAGACGTCCCAAGGCCGTTTAGTGTCAAAGTATACAACCGCGGAATGGGTGGGGTAGATTTATTGGACATGATGGTAGCAACATATCGTCACACCCTGAAGCAGCGGAAGCCTTATATGCGCCTGTTCTACCACTTTCTAAATGTAGCAGGTGTCAATTCTTGGTTCGCCTACCGTTTGGCTCATGGAGATGGGATCAGCCTCCACAGCTTCAAATCGCGAATTGTCTATGCGTGGCTTTCCATGTATCCGCAAAAACCAGGTCCCGGGCGAAAGCGTTCCAGCAATTGCGCAATCGTGGCCGATCATTGTACCTTGGCTGCACCCCCGGTGAAGAAAACGGCTGCATTGCAGGTTCCTGCAGATATTCGACGGGATGGCCAGGGTCACTGGAGCTACAAATCGGATATGGTTAACAATGCAATGAGGTGCCGTGCCGGTGGTTGCAAGAAAAAGACTAGATATATGTGCGCTAAATGTGCAGTTTACTTATGCCCTGAGTGCATGGCGGTGTTTCATCAGTAATGCATACCTGCCTATAGACGATTTGCATCATTATTTGCTTGTAACGACGCATTTAACTTGCGCAATTTGACTCATTATTTGCTTATATTTTGCCATTCATCACTTGTTATTTACTCAAATATCGAATATCGGATTAGATCGCTGTAGACGTCCCGCTAAGCATACAATAGCTTTGCCGAAACTTGTATTATTACTATCCTATAACATTTTCCCATGTTGTTGCATTATTGGTGAAAGTAGATATATTGCTGTGTGAGTTGCTATAGGAGTTTGCTGTGATAAAGTGCACTTTCTGCGACAGTTTCATCACAATTCGTCGAAAATAGAAAATAGATGTGTAGGCGATTAATCGCATACTTTACCTTAGCCGCCCAGTGTCCACACACGAGGACATATTCAGTATTTCCTTCCTGTTACTGTTTTTAGTGAAAATTCCAATCAGTCGGTTTTTATTGCATATTTTTATCATATACGCAGCAGTAAATCATTTTCGGAAAGCGTTGGATAAATTTGGGCGTTAAAGGGTTAAACCATCGAAACTGGCAGAAGCAATGGCGTTATGAAGTCTGTCAGGCAGCTATGGATCGTCAACATTTCCGAAGTCTACCATGGTATCCGGCATAAGATGATCACATCAAGCCGATCAAGAAGAAGAGGTCACTGACCAACCGATTTTCTCTCTTTCAAGACGAAGACATCTATGCAGACCAGCACTGCACCGTCGTTCAAAGCGTCGAGCAGTCTCTACCTGCCGTCCCGCGCGACAAGCGAGTCCATTGCATTCAAGATTCGACTATCACTACTGCCGCAAGCCTGAACATTGTTCCCAGATATGCAAGATCTGTCCAGCGATCTATTCTGAAGCGTAAGCTCCTGAAAGAGATATCGCAGGATAAGGAATCCTTCCGTCGCGCATGATCGTATAAATCAACCGAGCCGTAGCTGTGAACGACCAGCGCAAGGCCTTCCGCTTGACTCGAAAGTTGTCACAACTTGTGTGTCGAATTGCCGCGAATCCCACGGAACCCTGCTATCTCTCAAGGAGTCCCCACAAGAGCGGTGGCGTGATCTTCAACAGCTTTTTGAATTGTGAAGAACCACAAGAACTTTGGTAGAGTCCGAGAGCAATACAAAAGATTCTGCAGCACCAATCATGATCTTCTGCTCGAAATAAGCAAGATAAACAAATGTTTGGAACACTTATGGAGCTAAATATGAAAATTTTAAACAAAAATTTTTAACCCGAATTCCGGTTTCGTTTTTGGCTTTTGCCGGAACCGCATCTGGAGGAGATTTTCGCCGGAGCCGGAATTACGGTTATTCCAGGATATATATTGTGACAAGGCGAGCCAGGGTCGCCTTTCCAATAAGCCTTGCCAACCGCAAATCCAGGTTTAACATCTGTTGGTTTCTGGTGGTTATCTGGTAGGTGTGACCTCTACGCTTACAGGAAACTTGCGGCGAGCAATTCTCTACATAAATCGCGCTATCAAAAAGCAGGTTGTGAAACCTGGATTTTTTACGTCAAATTCTCCTCGAAATTGTTCATCCATGAAATGTAATCAAGGCTATTCTTCTTCTACCGCGTGCTGGGCAGACGACACGCACTGCTCTCGACCTGTGAGCGGCGTGAAAAGTACGCGAGCGTATAAAATAATTCAGCATGACTCACAAAATGCTTCTGAAACGTCCGCACTTTACTATCACTTGGACGAGGACACGCCGATCGATTACATTCCCGATCCATTGATATTGGCTGCATCTCGAAGCATCCATTGCCTGAACCAGTCCGCAACCCGTACGCATCGTACTATTCGGGTACTCCTGACTCCTACCCTTATGGGCAGAAATGAATAGGATTTGTATTGTCTACAAGGGTGTCGGCATGCATGATAAAAAGAGAGCCTATCAGCTCAAGTGTAGTGTTGCCGTCATAGGGATCTGAGTGATTCCAGTACATATGTATCTCTCTAATTGCTGCATATTCGCTAACGAACTACAGCGAGGAGAACGATGAAAACGAAATTTATGCAAACAATGTCTAGCAATAGAAAATGCTCCAAAGAGTGATGTACTTATCGTCAGTAGAGACTAATAGAATAGTTGATCCGACATCTGTCGGTAACTTTTCGCTGGGAAGAAGAAACGACAACTGAAGCAGACTGGTCTATATAAACATTCGGAGTATTCATGATGAACACAATTTTCAATCAAAAATAGTATGCGCACCTGGAATCATGGCGTGCTTCAGCAAAATTAACTCGATAGCAAATAGGCCACATTGTGCTTTCAAAGCGGTTGAAAACGTCTCCGCGCGATTGCGGTATATAATTACTGGGCCAACACACTGTCTACTGACCGCGGTATGCTTGTCTTGACTCTTCGAGTTAAATAAGCTACAAATCCACAACAGGTTGTTAAAAAACCTGGCACCGACGTTGGCGGTTTGTCACAAAACTATCGTAACTTTCAGTTGTCCCCGGCCAACCGATTTTCAGCGTTATCGCAGACTATTGATGTGGATAAAGAATGATGCTACATTAGCTCAACACTGCAACAAGAATGCGCCAAATTCACGGTCAAGGAGCAAAAAGCTAGTTCGTAGGGTTTCAGATGACACAATTGCATTTATATATATACAACCGCACAGAATTCTGGTGCCTCGACAAAGTCAATCTTGAAGATCTTGCACGCCGAATTTAAAGAAGACGACAATACATACTGGCAACGTGTAGCTGTCGAATTGGATCGATACTCAGGTGCCGGATACTACACCAAACTATTCAGTACCATTAGCTCAGTATGTATCGGACACAATTTCACGATAATGATGGCATATTATTTCCGATGTGAATCGCCTGCTAGGTCGATGGGTAGGTAACTGTTAGAATCGTTTGAACGGACGCCTCCATTAAATCCAGTACAGCCGCACGAACTTGGATGACATGACTATTGTGGACGCAACAATCACAGATTACCTTCAAGCTCAGATGATATCGCGCTTGCCATAAAAGCTTTAAATTCCAAAACGACTTCAGGAGCTGATGGAATAATTCCGGAGGTATTCAAAGCAGGAGGTGATGCTTTAGCGAAGCATCTGCAGCACCTTTTCGGCGCTACCTGGTCTATCTGCAAAATCCTGTCAGACTGGCGCACTGCTATGCTCGTCCCTTTCTTCAAAAGGGATGACAAGTGCATGCGCGAACAACCGCAGAATTTTCCTGCTACCATAATTGTGTTGAAGATTGTTCAAACAGTCGTCACAAATCGATTTAGGAGCTATCGTGACGACTTTAATCGCGAAAACCAGGCTGGTCTTAAACCGCGTAAGAGCTGCGTTGATCAAATATCTGCTCCGCGACATATGCTTCAGCTTCGGTACGAGTATCGGCGCTGAACTGCAGTGGCATTTGTTGATTTCAAGGCTGCATTCGACTCCGTTGATCTCAAAAGTCTATGCAACATTATGGAGTCAGATGGTGTTCTGACTGACATATCTATTGTAATGACTGTAGGACCAAACCCTGTGTCGGGTACGTCCATACGACAACATGTCAGACGAATTTCAAATAGTGACAGGTGTAAGATAAGGGTCGGTTATGTCACCTATTTTACTCAGCTTTGCTGTAGATTGGGCTCCCAAATCAGCCATTTCAAACAGCCAGGGAATTGTCTTTTCTTCGACTGAGAAAGGGTAGGAGATGTAGAATGGATACGCTGATGACGTAGCCTTACTAGATGCTAACTTCTTCGCAGGAAAAGGCTTCTCGCGTTGGCTTGCATGTCCATGTACAAAAAACCAAAATTATACACTACTGCCTTAAAAGCGATCCGTCCATCCTGCTAGAAAGCGAACACGTGGCGAATGTATATAGCTAATTTATCATACCTGGGATCGATCATAACCGCTGACGGTGATGGTAAAACCGACATAGCCTAAAGAATGTCGAAGGCCTCTGCAGCTGTCGCACGTCTTAAAAAATTGTGGTTAAACCTAAACGTTAACGCTAAAACGAAGGCGAACGTACAATTCTTGCACACACAAGATACTACTGCATGACTGCGAGACTTAGGCTATGCGCAATAATATTGTTAGATCCATCCAGGTGTTTAAAAAGTACTGCGTGAGGCGTATGGCTGGACTAAATCGGCCTGATCGAGCCCTACGGCATTGTCGCGGAGCTGGCCTGAAAACGACATTTCTAATGCTATCTACCAGCTTCGGCCAATTAGACTCGGGCAGCTGTTCGAAAGGACGAGGATTGTCTCCCAAGAAGAATACTTCTAGCAACAGTGCCAAAATGGTGGAAACGGCCCCAGGGGCGACGTTCATCAGTTGGCAACATTGTGTCATGAAGGATATGGAACCCAATTATCGAGACATCGCATGGGCGAAGTGGCTTAGTAACCCTATCATAGAGATGGCTCCATTGGCAGCAGATCGTGAAGAATAGAAGCCGCGAATTCATGGTTATAGATCTGTTAATTTCCTTTTTACATTTTTCGACCTCTAATAAACAATTTATAAAATACAAAGAAATAACGCTAATCAAGCAAACATTTGCATATTTATAGTCTGAACTACTACGTAGTCCAGGATTTGTTAACTATAGCTTTATTTAAGTTAGAGACCAACTGGTCGTGCTTCGTAACTTGCAAGAAACTATACTGCTAAGTGTGTCTTTTTCAATTAATTCCTACATACATGTGAGACCGCAACAAAATCCAATTTGGAGTATTCCACATTGCTGAAGACTGTGTAACGACAGTAATTTACTTGGTGATAGGAACAGGCATCAGCGTAGCTAGTCAGTTGATATTAAAAGTTGTGCTAACTAAGCCCTTTTTAAAGCCACGGAAAGACAATACTACAACTGCAATACACTAAGGAGACTGGCAGTACGTATATAATTTTCATTAATGGCTTCTCGCAAGGGTGGAAAAGGTGGGACCTACTTGCTTAATAGAAGTACATATGGTCTTCAAAAACTGCCAAATATTGAGACAAATCTATCTTTTTCAGTCAATTTCACGATACACGCGGCAGCGTTACACGCTTTTTGACTGAATATTTTTTACACAATGATTGAACCTAACTGCTTAAGCTGAGAATTGAAAGCAACTCAATTTTTAGTTTCGTGGTGCAAGTTTGCTTTTTGCGGTTACTTCCAGCAGAATGTTTCGTCAAATCATACTGGACTTCTTATTGGTAACCAAATAACATAACAACGTAGAAATAGCATTCAAAATTTATAAAATCACGGCTTCAAGAAAAAAATTTTACGTTGTAGGGCCACAGAATTTGCCGAAATTTCTGATTTCGACATAAGAACTAGAGCACTTTCCCCCACCTTAACGGTCCTCACGTACATAATTTAATAAGAATGTGAATACTCTGGTAGCGCTAAATCGTGAAATTCGGCTATTGTTAAGCTAAATTAGTGACAATTACAAAAAACAAATGATTGCTCCTATCATTGTTAGTGAAGACCCAATACCAAATCTGATTTTTTCTAAAATGTAAACGAATATGGGAGCAAAATTCTATCCATCTTTCCTGTGTCGATAAGTGCCGCAAAGCACCAATTTTCTGATCTGGTGAAGTCGATTTTAACCTATGCTTATCGGAATTTTCATTCAAAATCTTATAAAGTTGAAAGCGAAGCTTTACGCCATCGTGTACAAAAGTCGATAATGTGTTGTTTGTTGCATAAACCACACTCTCTCCGTTTCACACTCGGATGCCAGATACTAGTGAAAGCAATATGCGTAATTGTTTAATAATATATAAACCTAAATGTCCGAAATCTGCAAAACTTGTTATAATTATAGTCCTGCTATAATTTGTGTAGGCGTAGGATTTGGTAATTTTACCGTTACATTGTACGCCGTGCAAAACCACGAATTTTCGAACAAATGCTGAAGAAGCGTTTACGAATGTATATTTCGTATTGTAATAAGAGAAACTTCTTGGCAGCCAGCCGTCCGTTGACCGTCGGCCGGCCCAAAATTAAATATATATAACCCCGCGGCCGATGGCCGGCCGTTTGAATATTAGCCTGTAATATGCAGTAACGGTTAAAAATCGGAATTCCTCCAGCAAAATTGAACTTTAAGAATAGGTTTAAATTAGTGCTGTGCAAGTGGCATGAACTGAGAAATGGCGTCAGTGCATTAAAATGAACCAAATTTCACTGTAGCTTAAATCATGTTTTTGAATGTCGGGTCAGTAAAGTTTTAGTTATGGTAACATCGATCCGTTATTCTTTTTAATTTATTCACTTTTTGGGGTGGTGATGTTTTGGCGAAAATATTGCGCTTTTACCCGCAAGCGGCATCTTCGTTATCGTCGGAGAACCTCATTATCCCTTCCACCCGCTAAAATCCACCGTTTTAGTCATCTACTCACTCCTGTCAATCCCCGTGTGTGGTTTTGAATCAGCACACACAAAAATAAAAACCAACAGCTTGTCCCATCGCCAAGGTGGTGGCTTCTGAGTGCTGAAAATATATGAATTTATGCCCATTTATTGCATATTTATAGGACATCAATGGCCTATTTTAAAACCCATTTTGATTCAACCCCCCAGTGTAGGTAAGCACAATATATCGGGTGTCCTTCATTTGAAGATATTAGGGAAGGAGCCCATCATTTTTTCAGCTGTGCCACCATGGTCTCTGGTTCCCCAAAAGAGATCTCTTCGAGATTAGAGTAGCTCCTTTTCAGCTATGCTGGATTGCTGTCCATTATTCCTGGTTTTTTAATTGTGTAAAAAAGAAGCAATAGATTAGTTTTTCGTCAGTACATTGTAAATTGTAAAAAATGGATACGGTTAAACTCTAGCGTTAGCGGTTCGTCCCATAGGAGCATAATAGTATTTGATGCAAGGAATAAGTGCCAAAAGTCAAAAAGTATAAGTTTCCAGTGCAAATTTGGGGCAACCAAATTTATAGGGTAATTCTGGGGCGCTGAGCAGATTGGTAGTTTCAGAATTTTGGTACGAGATGCGAGTTATGCCCAACTGGGTTCTTTTTGGATAAGGGGACGATGTTGAAATCTTCCTAATCTGCTTTCATTTATTTTACTTTATATAGGCTTGTGAGACCAGGTTCTACCTAATATATATGCAGCAATTATACCCAGATATCTGAATATGGTAAACCATATATCCATCACTTGTGACAACTATAATTCGGTGTTGCATAGATCTCTTAAGTTGCGCATTCTTATAGAACTGAATATCCAGGCAGGCATCGTCGTTGCGTTTACTGTTATTAACTTTGTAAAATATTTTAGATTTTTTACAATGGCTGCCACCGAATATGTATATCAGTTTACATGACACCACAATCAGAACAGAAATTGCTACAGATTCGGATGGCGATGATTTACCTAACTCTGCGTTATTATCTGCTAGAGTAGAAACCGCTGTTGCGACTGTCACTAATGCCACTAGTTCATCCGTACAAAATGATCGGCATCTGAGTGCTGGTCGTGATGATAAACGTGAATGTAAAGTTGAACATTACGACTACAATAATTATTCTGCAATGTCTAGTTTGTGTGATTTAGACAGCACTGGAAAAGATGAAAGCGACAACTTATATAACCCTGCTTCACGTGATCATCCTGATAGTTCATGTTGCAGTGACACCTCCAGCAAATCTCCAATTCCAACGCAAATGCCAATATGCGTTGTGCGTAATATCCTGAAAAGGCTACCCCACAACCAACGACTGGGCGTACAACTTGTATGCCGGTCATGGCGCCGTGCACTTCAAACCCCCGAATTATGGTCGGATTATAAACATTTAGTGATCGGCCCAGAGCAATTTGGTCGAACAATTACACTTCGGCTACGAACCCTTCTCCCTCGTATCGGGCGGTCTGTGCGTCGCATTACACTGCGATCAGGTTTGCACTCCATTCACATTTCATTATTGTCTAAATACTGTTCGTCAATTCAGCGCATAGATTTCGAAGTTGGACTGTTGAACGAACAAATTCACACGATTGGACTTCGGTTTGGACCAACGCTCCGTATCCTATATTTTGCCAAACTGTTTCACGATCAAGAAATGGTCGTTGAAAAACTGTTTACGCGTTCACATAATCTTACTGAAGTTCATTTTACGAAATCATGTGAAATCACGGGATCATGCCTGCGAGGATTGGCTGGGTTGATGCTGAAGACTTTAGGTGAGTTACATGGTTTTATGCTGGCTTCTTCAAAATGAGGCGTGGGTTCCCATGGCATTTTCGGCTCCCCTGGAAAATAACGGGTGCCCTCGTCCTAAATTATGTCTTCCTCCAATGATACACCATCAGTTGAAATTAAATAATTGACAATTTTTTGCTAAATTCCCTTTATGAAGTTAAAAATTTATTTATTTCAGAAAACAATGGGTTGATAAGTTGGTTTTACCTTAATAAATACATTTTGCACCGAGGTCATTTATTAACAGTTTTAGCGTTGTTTTCTCAAAAATTATTAAATTTTGAAAATTTTTCGATATCGTCTCTCACTTCGCCGCCTAGTTCAAACCAGGGAGCCCTGATTCCGAGCCTGTGGGGCTGTTCATGCTCCTGCCTGAATTTTCAGCGAACGGGAAGGCAGTCACATATACAAACAAAAAGTTCCGACTAATTACTGGTAAATATGAGAAGTAATCGTATGCCGATTTGTGTGGCGTTAGAGATCAGGTCTTTTCGATATCGACACAAACTTGACGCACCGCATTCTAATTAAACAATCTTGGTGAACTGGAGCAGTCGTTGTTAGGGATAAGAAGGCTACAAAGGCCGTTGTTGGCCAAAATAGGGCTATTTTAAATCCGCTATTCGCGAAGCTTGTAACAATTCTGTACACTGAAGTTTTATCGGCAGTATTTATTAGCAGTTATTCCATAATAGTTTCTGACGGTTCCACACGAAAAATTTTAGCGGCTTGTCAAGATAGTTTTGTGTGTCGCTATTTAGTCGTCTTCACAGCTATAGCTGCGAAGAGATCAAGGTGTCGTGAATTACAAAAATCGAAATTATAATGTTTGTATGATAGCTATTATGCGTAGGTATATACTTAACTATAGTTTCCTGAGTTAAAATTTTGGCCATAATAGAGCTCCTTTTTAATTCGTTATTCGCGAAGCCCGTAACAACTCAGAGCGAAGAGCGAGTCAGAACAGCGGCTGTACAATCTGGTCATCCTGGGCTAGCCAAAAGTTGGGCACGCCTCTTTACATTGAAATGTATCGGGAGTATTTATTAGCATATATTGCATAATACTTTCTGACGGTTCCATGTGAAGAAATTGGTAAAATTTTAGCGGCTTGTCCAGATAGTTTTGTTTTATGTGTCGCTATTTAGTCGTCTTCACAGCTATAGCTGCGATTAGATCAAGGTGTCGTGAGTTACAAAATCGGAATTATAATATTAACATGATAGCTGTTATGCGTAGGTACCAGGGAATAACCGGAACCAGCAACCGGAACCGCCCAGTTAAACCGGAACCGGAACCTGATCTTCGAAATTTATATATAGTAAAACAGATGACGGAAGAAACGAAGGTATAATGGATTTAAAATGCATTAAAAATAACTTATATATACATTAAACTTAATGTATCGCGATGGTATTATTGCCTTTCTGAAACTTTAAAGACTGAGGAATCTAATAATATTTATTTATCGATCAAATATGTCGGTTTTTGGACATTCAGAGCACAAAATGTCTTCCACTATACACCATTGCGTGTACTGCGGCAAATCGAATGTGCTTACAAAGCTTGGAGCGTAGAATACACACTTTCGTTCTGTCTCCAGTCGCCTCCCTTTACTACACATACGTTTGTTGCATGTTCTTCTGTAGAAAACTTATAATTATTGGTTTATATGATTCTAAGAGAAAATAATAGATAGAAGGTAATTTTCTGATCAGTGGTCAGAGACACTGTTTAGGCTAGCGTTGGACAAACAGTGTCCGTCAGTTAGATCATAATGATGATAACTTTCTAATCAGAATGCTATAAATGAGACACACTGTGATACTGCTCGCACAGTTTCAATAAATACAGTTCATTGCCAAGAAAATAGTTTCTAGCTGCGTTGCAGATAATGTTAGTTTACTTCAATTTAGACTGATTTACCAAGTTTACAAGCGCACTGGCGGGTGCTTGACGCAATTTATGTTAGCCAAGCATACCCTAAGTACTTCTGCGTAAGCCATACTCTGTTACCGAGTTGGACCGGTTTAATTCAAACGTATCCCACAGACTTCTGGATGTGTAAAATAGTTGCTACAAGCATTGACCTGGCTTTGATTTAACAAACTCCTGCAGGTTATTATGAAAAATTCCTGCTCAAATTATGTGCTCTACTTACGTTTCACAGGGCAAATTGGTTAGTTAATCTTTTCTTTTGCTTGGTTGTATTGGAGCTTGATCATTGTATAATATATTACATATGTTTGGATTACAGGATGAAGCAAAAACGTGGAAAATTTCAAACAAAATTTTTAAACCGGAATTCCGGTTCCGGTATGGTTTTTGCCCTTTGCCGGAACCGCAACCGGAACACGATTTTCGCCGGAACCGGAATTCCGGTTACTCCCTGGTAGGTACCTAACTATAGTTTCCTGAGTTAGTTGCTTTGCCGGTTGAAGCGAATATACCCTGCCGTTAAATATTGGCGTATATACGTTTTTAATTATATTTCATCGCCAAATGTCAATTAGCTCTAAATTGTTTAGTGCTGCCGAAAAATGACAAATTTCGCTCAGAGTGGTTACACATGTGCCTAGGCGAACTGATGCCTCACCTTCGATCCCTGTCGCTGCAAGGCTGTGCACTGCGAACATGGGAAGGCCTTGGCGACCAAACCGAACTGCGATCGCTCAATTTGTCTTGTGTAGCTGCACCAGCACAAGTAGTTGCTTGCATCATCGAACATATGCCTTATTTGGTCGAGCTTGATCTGTCGTATAATCTGGAGGTATATATGTATGTTTGTATTGGAGTGAATTTGATCGAATCATGTACTATTGCGCAGTACAGATGTTCATTGGTGATTGTTATTAGTGCCACATTGGATTTAATTTGTCAACTCCGTAATTATTATGTTTCGCTACGGTTTAATAGTGATTTGTTGTTTGTCAGTGAAACGATTAACTTACTTTTATTTTGCACTTGTTAGTCATTTATTTTTATCGTATATTTTACAACTTCTCAACTTGGGTTATTCTGTACCACAACCCTTAAAATGAACTTATTGGATATGTTATATCCGCGATGTATAAATTACTGCTGTGGAGCGCTTCTATCGTGCTCGTCAGTTGGAGGGTTCAAACCTTTGTCTGTTGCGACATTTCTACACAAGAACCTGGAACAAAGTAAGTAATGGTTTCTATGCAATTGCGGAAAAGGTGCATATGTCTTAAACAATGCTGAACACCGGGAATTTGTGCTAAAAGTTCCACCAAAAAATTATTAAATACAAAAATATGTGGACGGCGGGAACAATTTTTTTGTAGGGGTGAATGTCGGTGAACACCGTGCAACCCCTCGTCTCCCCACATTTGGAGAAACCACATGATATAATCACTGGATGTTGCTTTAAACTAAATTTTTTAACTAATTTTGTTTACTCAGATGTGTAGGTGCAAAATATAAACAAATATGCAACATTTTAATAGGAATATATATTTCAAGTTTGAAAGCAAGAAAGGCTTGCTATAACAGATTGGCCCCATTTCAACAAATTCGCATTGCTTTGCTCGTGAATAGATTACCAATTGTTAACCATACGCGTTCAATAGAATAGTCACGTCAAGGGAAACAAGATCGAGTATGTTTTGTGTACGCTCAACCTGTCTTTACTGAATTATATATATAGCGCAAAATGTCTTTATCAAGCTACCTCCAAAATACCTGGGGGAACTAAACTTCAGGGGGGTAAGTTTCCCCAGGTGAAACTGGAAGACCCTAGCTGAACAGTGGAACTGAGAAACGCGAAAATAGCATAAAAACGTTATTGAGCGGAGCGAGGCGAGGCCGAACGAAGCGTTTTTATTTTCTGTCTGTGACCAAAAAAGTCGATGTCCGTTCGTTCGGTCCGACGGATCTCAAGAACCACTGAACCGATTTTAAGAAACTTTTTTGTTTGAAAGCCTATCATGTCAGAGTGTGCACCTGATATTTGGGATTAAAAAATTTTGAGTGGTTAATTAGTAATTAGCTAATTAGTTAAGCTTATGCAGCTAAAATAGAGAATTTTGCAATATTTGTGTTATTTATTGAAATAGAATCGTTTCAATCAAACCATTATAGGTTTTTTGGGTCGAAGAATTCAAATATAATATTTTTACCAATGATAAAGCCCTATGCCCTGTGCAATGTAGTTATTTGAAGAACATAAAATTGAGTACATTCGTAATGCCACAGCCCAAACTCTGCTCACAAATGTAGTTCCACTACCGACTAGTTCAGAGTTAATGTATATAATAATAATGCAGATTACGTAGTGAACCCCAGCCGACTGACGGCAATTTTAGTGTATTAGGAACACAGACCAAAAATTTAATTAATTTTAAGTCCCTTACGCAGAAACTCCGAAGCCGGAACTGCCCTGGGTCCAGCAAAAATTTTTTGGGTCCTCGTAAAAATATTTGGGTCCAGACCCATCAGTGGACCCAAAAAGTTTTTGCTGGATTCAGGACAGTTTAGGTTTCGGAGACATAGAGTCTGCTAATAAATTCTATTACAAAGCGCAGGCTTTCAGCCGCTTGTGTTTACATGTGTATATAGTTGCTTACTGCTGGTTTCACGGATGGCCCTCATCGTTTATCCTGGCTTGGGACAAGCAGAGCAGAGAATAATTTATATATTTGTAATTATGTAATAATGTCAAATTGTGTTTCTTAATTACCTTTCTTTATTGTGTAAAATTTCTTGAAATTCTCGAGCCAAAAATTGTAAGTCTGGACACTACGTTTAAGGTCTGGATCCAAGCTCTACCCAGGGCCCGTTTTGAAAAACCCTGCAGGCAGGCACCCCTCAAAGCCAGGCAAATAGACAATTTTTGTATAGCTGAGTACTATTTGTGAGAGTCCAATCGTGCCACAATCTCTCAAGAAGCCGACTACTTCATCAAGAATACCACATCAGAACTGTTCATCTTGGATGGTTGTGAATTGTAAGCAGCTTTCGTGTTGCGGTTACGGTTGTAAAGTCATTTTTGAAATATTTTGCAGATCGACGACGTTGTTCTGGAAACTGTGTCAGACAAACAACATCTCCGTATCCTCAATTTGGCTGGCACTCAAAGCATTTCCCCAATCGGCATCGCTAATCTACGCTCATGTCCTCGTCTCGAATATCTTAACATATCTGATACGCCACATCTTAGCGTTGCGCCAACGCTACGCTCGTTAACACTGCTACGATCGCTGCGCATACTAGGTTATGAATGCCAAATTTGCCCTCCACAGGCAGCGCTCTTTGTTGCGACAAACATGCCATGGCTTGAGTCTTTTGCAACATTTTCGATCGACGAACGATCTTTGGCAATTTTGTTGCAGGTGTGTACTTATTGCTTTATGTTTCATATATTTTAGTCTATTATTTGACATTTTAGTCTATTAAACGTTCAAATGATATTACAGGTAAAATAATTAAATTATATATGGCATGGTTTCTTGTCCGCTTCGACGAACGCGAATTCAGCGAGTAATGTCATGTCAAGGTATTTATAGATACGCATTCTGCGTTTTCTTTTTTAAACATAACTGTGTATAGAAGTTCTCGTAGTTTTCGGCTATATTTCTTTGTATTTTGTTTCCATGAAGTTCTTTTATTTCTTAGTAAATAATAATAAAGAAATTAAGATTACTAACTTTAAGTTCTACAGAAAAGAAATATGGTTCACGATACTCCGGCATTTGAACTGTTAAAGCCTATATAAGATACCATGCATACCCAGGATGTTGCTGACGTATTTATATAATAGGTACGATAAAAGAAAATACTTGGCTTTTAGCAATGACGTGTAATTATATGGGTTCTTGATGGTCATCTCTCAACTGGCGTGGATCAGCCGCCGCAACCCCCTCCCCCCGCCACAGCGACAGCAACAAGCAAAATAATTTATGGATCGCTCAAATTTGAGTAACGAATTCTACCATTCTCATGTAGTTTTCTTAAAGTTACATGGCACTTGGTGAATATTGGTAAATTAATGTTGTGTTGTAGCCATTTTAGTCCCAACAATATCACTATTAATTAAACAAATTGTTGTTTACAGCTAGAACAGATAGTTACATTATGCGAGGTAACAAACTGCCAGGTGGCCTCTGCAATGACCGGAGTAGCTTCATCACAAGATTAGAACTGCCCAGTGGCGCTTTCCAGCTCTTCAGTAGCGAGAACGCAAGCGTGTCTCATGTGCATATTTATATGTAGCGGATTTTTTTTCATAACGGACTTTTGACAGATGAGACGTCTCCGATACGCTAGAATTTCTCCTCGACCCCTCGAGCAGAATATTTTCTGCATGCAATTTGCCAATTGCAAAAGTACTATAAACTATTGTTCTGTTGATACCTTAGGATTACGTATGTATTGAGCCAAATGTATTATAATCAATACCGTCGTCTTCGCATATATATTTTAGTTTGTGCTTATGAATGTTTTTTATTTATATCAGCATAAATTTCTCCCACTAACTCCGGTTGTGAAGAAGTAGCAGTATTCGTAAACGTGTCCTAGTATAAACGATCTCTTACCAATTTTATATCGAACTGTTACGAAAGCACCGAATTATATAATTAATATAAAGTCAGTTCCTGTAGTATAAATAATGTTTTCAGAAAATACGGCATGGAATTGCATTCGAACGCTGCAGTGCAAATAGCACTGTTGATAGTATGGAGTCCGCGCAGTCTCCGAATGTGGAATGCTCAGTAGGTGCTTCAGGATTTGAAGACAAAAATACCACTACAGCCGCAGCTCGTTGTGACCATAACAGTGGCAGTACCATCAATGATGGAAACCAAGATATTGAAGAAGATGTAGGTACTGAAATTAAATCTGCTGACAATAATTTACAAACCAGCGAGGATACGACTGCCGTTAGTGTCCCTGATATTACCGAAAGCGAGAAATCATGCAATACCACGGATCAGAGTGTGCCGACCGAGACCGAAACATTGGTGCTCAATCTGCCATCCGAAAAGGAATGTGAAGTTAAATCGCTGCAACCACCTTCGAATTCTCAACCAGACAGCGATAATAAACACTTTGCCAAAACCAAAGATACTAGCATCGGTAAGATTGTACTATAATCAGTGGTTATTATTCAAAGTAGTTGTGTCTTTCTTTGCAAAAAAACAGTTTTGCAAATACAAAATTCATCACGACAATAATAATTAGCTGGCCTGTCCAAAACCCTCCGAAAAGTAGGGGGTTAATTCGTGGGGGCCATGTTCATTCTCGGGGAACTTCCAAAGTGGTTGGGCTTATACTTTTGCTTAAAAACACTAAATATTTCCATATTTTCATGTAGTTTTACTGCCGTGTACGTATTTCCAACCTGTTAAACGACGTTTTAGCATTAGAAGTAGTGGTGATTGATGTTTAAAAACTATTGTAACAGATCCTTACGGATCGTTACGAGGTGGATAATCCTGACCACAGCCTAATGG
>JASANE010006099.1:0-13283 GCA_030248225.1 Trileptium ribeirensis | reverse complement strand
GGGGTTAAGTCGGGCTTGATAGAGATATCCTTATATTCCGTGCCGGCTAGATATTTAGCATTAGCAAGAACTTGATTCCGCAGTGTAACAGAGTTGAAAACTAACTTTATAGGCCTGGTTTTTGCGGCATCAAATTTACCAATACGGGTTACAACCTTGAACACGACATTTTCTGGTTTGATGTGTATTGCCGCAAGGATATCGTTAATTTTCCGGCGCTCTTGGGACTTTCGGCCCTCCGCTGTCTGGCCAATTATTTCCTTAAGTTTAAACAACATCAGATTGAACTTACGAAACTCGATTTCTCGAATCTCTCGTGCCAGATCAGCTCCAGTAAGCAGCCGCCCCCCAACGCCGGACTCAACCGCTGGCCGTGCCTCCAATGCTTCAAACCGTGACGTCAAATCATCCAGTCGAGCTTCCGATGCAATCACTCCTTTATGATATTTCTCACTTTAACCGCGCAGTGACTACAATCCCAAGATACCTGTGGGTTTGCTTTGAGAAGCTCCGTCGCCATGCCTGCGGAGACTCCAGAACAGACGCGATGGAAAGTACGGTCGCATGTACGGCAGCTGATCACAGTGTCACCGCCAGAGACGTTGATTAATCGGGATTCCACAGGATATGTTGGCTCGTAGCAATAGGGATCACACATTGGATGGTCATCAGTCGCACGTGATGATCTGCGTTAGGACATACTCGCGGTGTCGTTCGTTGACGTTTGTTGCATTCAATATATATATTTTATTTAGTACGTTTCGATACAACGATTATATACGCTGAATGGGATTGAATCAATTTAATTCCCTGAATGCAATTGGGTTAAAACCTTCAGTTTTAGGTTTAAGTTCTTCAAGTTGATGAGCTTAAATTTTACGAAATTTTCTAAGATATATCTAATTGCCAGATTTTTGCTACCTGTCCCCCATAAAATGTGTGAAGAACAGCGCGATGTTTATTCTTTAAGTTGATGAGCTTAAATTTTACGAAATTTTCTAAGACATATTTAATTGCCAGATTTTTACTACCCAGTCCCCCATAAAATGTGTGGAGAACAGCGCCATGTTTGTTCTTCAAGTTGATGAGCTTAAATTTTACGAAATTTTCTAAGACATATTTAATTGCCAGATTTTTACTACCCAGTCCCCCATAGAATGTGTGGAGAACAGCGCGATGTTTGTTCTTCAAGTTGATGAGCTTAAATTTTACGAAATTTTCTAAGACATATTTAATTGCCAGATTTTTACTACCCAGTCCCCCATAAAATGTGTGGAGAACAGCGCGATGTTTGTTCTTCAAGCTGATGAGCTTTTGAAGAAGCGTCTCAATGTAAAGTATAGTCAGCAAAAAATCTTCAACTCTTAGTTATACAAAGAATGCATTAAGGAACGGTATGTCACTTCTCTGTGCTCTAATGGTAACCCATGTTTGATGACACGGGCTTTTTCGGCCTGACTCCCTATTTCTGTGGGTCATCAAACACAAATCCCAGTTTTGTGTGGGTAGCTCGAAATCCATTTTTTCGGGGGGCGGGACGGTATATCACACCGCCATATAGCAGTTATCCAACCGACTCCACCCCCGTATAACAGGGGGATCCGACATACCCCCTAAAACTAGCAGGGATCTGGACAGAATGACCTAGCCAGAACTAGGGCTTCAGGCCGAAAACGCCCTTGTCATCCAACACATTAGTTTAACATATGAGTGCTGGAAAGTGTCATACTCTTCAATATTCCCAATCCACTCTTTGATATATCTGCCTGGATAAGAATGAATAACACCCCGAAATGAATACTTTTCTTGGGTTAATTATTAACATCGACTATATATTTGTGCAGTAGCTGAGTGATTTTACCTTAAGCTTTTATTCCCTGCCGCAAATTTTGTATTAATGCATTGTAATTTAAGCAGAATCACGCCCAAAGCGCACTTGACAGTGAGGAAAAGGCAAGTTTTAAACCTAAGATATGGCGTCGCCAAAGATATTCCTTAAACAAAATTGACAGGAGGTACTCTATTTGTGATCCGCTTTGATCAGAGGAAACGAAGCCTGTCACAAAACGCCATAACAACAAAACGTAAAACTCACAGAGTCATGTGAAATTATTTCCGCTTCGAAAATATTATCGTATTTCCGCTGCTACTATAACTGATTAAATTTTGATTATTTTACCAGATTTCGAAGATCATTCATTTGCGTAATACCAAGGGCTCAGTGTATACTAGCAATCATTGTAAATCCATGCCCTCCCAGGAAGTGAGATCTCTAATATTTGTTCAAACTATAAATCTAGTTGTAATGGAGTTGCCGAAATTTTATTAAATCACATTTACAACGATCGAAAACTCTTGTTACACCATATTCATAGCGCATCAGACATATATGTATAAATACATATATATCATTTATCATACATATATCATATATATACATATTAAAGAGGAAGTCGGGTCGGGCGCAGCACGGGTCGGTCGGGTTGAGGTGCGAGCCCGCTGGTCGGGTCGGGTCAAGGTTTGGTCGAGTCAAGGTCGGGTCGGGTCAAAACGGGTTGGGCCACCCGACAGGAAAATATAATACTCAGAAGTGCAATGCTAATGGTAAAGTTTGGACTTCTCAGCGCAACGAATTATAGATGGTCATAAGATTTTAACAGCTAAAGAACCTTAAAATAAAATGTACAGATGTGCCCATATATGTATGTATATGCAGATATTTTTAAAGTCAGGTAATAAACAAAACATTTACGTAGATAGTATTTAAAACAATGTTGACTTTAAAATTTGTTTTTAATTTGCAGTAAGTTTAAGGGTTGTTGTAATATCGTCGCTTAGTTGTTTCTGTATGAACTTTCCCTCTGCATTGATAGCCATGTAAAATATCGATAACATGTGCAATGACATGAACTTTGTAAGGAGGTGTTTCTTTACCTTATGTATGCTACGCCCCTCTTTGAAATAGGGTGCGATGTTGCGCAATTATCTGTATTTCATATCATTAATTCTTAGTTAGATTATAAAACACACATTTTCCACATGGCGAGGGTTGTGAAGTATCCGATAACCTAAAAATAATTATTACTACCAGCAGAAAAATAAGTGGAGCGATGAAACAGCCTATGTAAATGAAGACTTCCATTGAACCATGCTCGTCTTAGATTTTGTACAATATTATATGTGGTTCAAAAAAGAAACAAAGTCTGGTCTGGTCGGGTTGACACGGTTGTGGTCGGGTCGGGCTGGCAAACTTGAAAATTCCATCTTTAATACATATACATATATCATATATAATACATATTCATATCAAAATCAGTATCAATGTCAACTGCTTTAGAAAAACACCATTGTGTTCAGATTGAACATAAAATTTGATTTAACAAACCCTTGTGATCTTAAATGGCTATATTTAAGTATTTCACGGGGACTAAGCAAAACTTTATTTTAATGTTTTATGCACTTCATAGTTAATAGAATTTTATACTTTCATTCTTATTTTGTTTACATTTTAGCCATCACAATGAAAAAGATATTTCTAACATCTAGTTAGTTTCATAGAAACAAGCATCTCGCAAGCTAGGATTATATGTGGCAAGCCTAAATCATTTGTGGTTGTGGTTATTGGTTAGGCACCTGTAGTTATGTTTGAAGTTTAAAGAAGTCTAAGCCTTACGTAACTTCTGAAGCCTTATAATGGTGGCCCTCATTAAAGGTTAAGCAAAATCGCCCTTGTATTCTGGGTACCGTAAAGGCACAACAATAGCTTATCTAAAGCCCCGGAAAACAATATATAACTAAATACCTGACGACAGATTAAATTCTTTAGATAAATCGGATCCGCCGACAGCCGGGCTAAAGGCCAATCTAAACCTTCAGGAATGTTATGATACAGTGATGTTGGGTTCTAGATGACCCAATCTTTCCGTTCAACGTCCCGAGCAACCCTGAATGTCCTAAACTGTAAAACCAACAACACTGAAGGTAGACTATATTCTAAAAATCAGGTTTGTTAAGATTAAAACGGTTAAAAAATCGACGTTGAAGATGTATATTATTCATGCTAGATTTACCAAACGGCGTAATTAGATCACGGAAAAGGCACAAAATTGCTATGGACCACGGGGGAAAGGACATGGTGCTATTTTTCCTACTTATCAAACTACTCATTTATTACAAATCAAACACGGCTTGAACTAATTTGGTACTGATATTGTTTTATACGGTACTCTGTAATTCTCACTCTCAAGATAGCAATCGGGTTAAATTTTGATTTCCCGATAAGACCTGAATCGAACCGACTTTATAAAACTGTCGTTAAGCATATCATTTGAAACCAACGGTGTTAAGTGTTAGTAAAGATTCAAACACGGATTTTATTCGATCAGAATTTGAAGAAAATTAGAGAATTTTTATGGAGTAATTGCAGGACGCTACCAAGAATTTCACAGTTTCAATATCAAATGAGCTCATATCATGTACATAAAACCCGTTTAAGGCATAGTTTAT
Organism: Trileptium ribeirensis; assembly: GCA_030248225.1. NCBI lineage: Eukaryota > Metazoa > Nematoda > Enoplea > Enoplida > Thoracostomopsidae > Trileptium > Trileptium ribeirensis. The sequence goes on along the minus strand of JASANE010006099.1, from coordinate 8,777 downwards.
ATAATTTCTTAAACTACCGAAGAGTGTTTCTATTATTTTTAGTATGTTTGTAGTTGTTCATTTTATCCAGGATCACAATTGGAAGACCAATTAAATATCGAATAAAAATTAATAAACAATAAGCCAAGCGACGTTAATTACTTAGTGTCCAGTGATCTAGCTGAAACGAGACAAAACCTCGAGATAGGAAACTACCTTTGTGCAGGTGCCTGATCATGAGAACAATTATCTATCGCCAACGCTACCTTCTCGATGTTCTGATAATTCATACCAGTGCTCTCCTGGTAGTCTGCGTCTGTTTAAACATCCGTATGGAAGCATTTTGCTTCTAAACAAGCCCAAGAAATAACGGAACCATCACCAATATAACCAACATTTTAAGTATTTTACTCAATGTCTAAGCGAAAACGGGCGACGACCTGCGAATTTGCCAAAGATAAATCAACTCAATATTGAACGAAGCACGTGTGACAGAGACCCTCGGTGAAATTTGCGTCGTCTGCTGGACTGTGTGGCCCAAATATGTCAACATGAAGTCCCAAATATAATTCGGTACAGATCAAACATCCCAGCATATCTTATACAGCTAAAGTCTGGGAAACACATGTCGATTGTACGCTCATCGCAATCTTGTATTCTCAACATTCATCATGTTGATCAGTGTAATCCCAGTGACCACATGGCTTACCACTGTTATGTCAAATTAAGAAATAAACCAGGAACAGTAATCACATTACAGGCATTACTGAAATTACCAATTTAAAACTAATAACATTTTATTTAGGTCATTCACGAAACGCGTTTCAAGTCTTATTGCGTCAACTTCAAGAACCTAAACTTTAACCCGACCTGTGGGCATACAATTCAATCCGGCCCCACCTGAATCGACCCGGTCATACCTGGCCCGCTCTCCGCCGACTCAATTTTAGTTCTCACAACGATCATCATCTGACCATTTACCTGACGCTCAAACTTAGTTGACCAACTACAATACTCAAGCTAGTTATTCCCTTGGGTCTTTCAAAATAATTTAAGTCGTCGAACTTATTATGATATTCTCGAGAGATCGCAAAATGTTCATCGAATATCGATTACGTCAAAGTTGTGCTAATATTATATTTGCGTTCGAAAGTCTAATTTTAGTATCGATAACACGTATATGTCAAATATTCCTGAGATAAAACACATACATATATAGCCGCAAGAAATTTTACTGTGTAAAAATATTAAAATTAGAAATACAAAATGTACATTGCGGAAATCGGGTTCGTCGACCTTAAAACCTTGAAATCCCAAATATTGTTTAATATTAGACAAATTGGACTATAGATAGCAAAACCATCGTATTCAGCGCGCTTGATAAGCGAATAGGTACTCATTGTAAGGCAAAAACAAGCAACAACACCGCAAAATTTCGAAAATCGCTATTTCTGGCAAAGGGTCGACGACGGGCAATTTGCGGGTCCACAGTGGCCCACGGAGTGGTCCTTCAAAACATTGTGGTCAGCAAAGTTATAGATCTCGATAAGTTGATTGTACATGGTAGTGTCCATGCAGAATCAATTCATCGAGATGCGAAGCCTGTGCCGCGAGTTTTGGGTTTCAAAATCCTGGTACCCGTATAACCAGATTTCGAAACCCTTAAAAACGTGTTTTTGCGCTTTTGATCCGGTAGACGTGGTCGTATCTGTTCGCGTTCAGCTAAAAGGCACATATACTTTTGCTATCGAACAAAAAACTGTCGAAATCCGTCAATTCGAAAATGAGTTATGAATGACAGCATCAGGCAGAAATGAAATTTTCACGATTTCCCCATTGCGCCCTAAATGGAAACTCCGCTCGCTTCGCTCGCTCCGTTTCACTAATATATAGTATACATTAAATGTGTTACATATAATATATATTAATATATCATATAAAACAATAATGATTAATATGTTAAATATATATTCAGTATTATGTTATATATACCTATATATCACTCCCAACAACTATTTGGCCTTAAATTCGAAGAAATACTTAATTTTTGTATCAAACTCGAAGCTTTACATTAAAAGAAGGATAACCCATTGTATTATATTGCTGCAAATATATTGTCCCCTAGTTGTGTCTTTTACTACTTTTGGCTACGTTCAAACTGAGGGTTGCAGCTTCATCGGTCCAATCGAACACCTATTATTTTTTGAATTATATGTTGTACCGCTAAATAAATTGTCAAATATATTACATAGCTAGCTGCATCCGAACTATCACAAGGAGCCGTGGCTTGCGAATTGAAGAAAGCATTTCGACTGACCAAGAAACCGTTGCAACCGCTGCAAAGTGTCTAACAAATAGTGCGTGACCTGAATTGATGTCCGCTGATCACATGGGCAGTGCGGATGGATTATTGGTAACAGAATTTCGACACTCTGCTAACCTCAAAAACACAGAATATCCTCGTCCACGAGGACGACCTGGGATTCACGGGCTACTACGATTGTGGCAACGATAACCCGTCAGAACAAGAAGCCAAGCAATCCGTAGAATCCCTTCGCAACGGTCGAACCGCCTGAAGAAACGGTACTCGTACAGATGCTATAAGTTGGTTATTACTGCGTTAACACTCTGTAATCCCAAAAATCTGGCGTGACCAATTTATAACTTACAAATAGAGAGTTACAGTCGTAACTTCTTTAAGGTGGATAAATCTATGTGCCAAAATTATAGAAGTATCTCGCTGCGAAACATGGCTTTCAGAATTATGGAAGCTGTCATAACTAATCGCTTCAAGGAATTCTGTGAGGGATTTACGCGGGATGAACAGTGTGGGTTTAAATCCTTCTGTAGCACTACAAATGAAATGCTCAACTCACACTAAGGCCACCCCTTCAGTACCTTCAAACACCCCGTGAGTTCCGCCAGCTGTTCGCTCCCGCGTGTATTGACCTCAAGTCAGCTTTTGACTCAGTACACAGAACATCGTTCTACAAGACAATGGACGCGGACGGCGTGCCGGAAAAGCTGGTTCGGATGATCAGGTTACTCTTCGAATCATCGTATTGTGCAGTCCATGTACATGGACAAATGGCCTAGCCGTTTGAGGTTGCATCTGGTGTAAGGCGAGGGTGCATATTGTCTCCAACGTTATTCAGCTCCGCCGTTGATTGTGTCTTGCAAGACACACTAATTAATACAGTCGGAGTGGTCGTCAACGAAAGCGGAGATCGATGCACAGACGCATCATACGCCGACCATAACGCAACATTAACCGAATCGACAATCGGTCTAGAATCAGCGCAGCCAGTTACCTAATATTCCTCCGAATAAGCAACACAAAAACCAAGATCATGTGATGCTTCACACCCACAGAATACCTCGGAAAAAATGTCATCGATAATGTGAGCGACTTTTGCTATATGGGAAGCCAAATTACTGGCATCGGCTCTTCCGGGAGTGAAATCACAGCAGAAATACGGTCCGTCTTTTGGAGCCTAAAATTATTGTGACGGACACCTGCTTAAGTTAAAGCTGGATATATACAATATAGGATTGAGACCTATCTTATTCTACGATCTCCTGGTCTTCTAAACCAAGCTATATACACCAGATAGATGTCTTCCAGAATTTTTTCCGTCGTCGCATACTTGGAGTGACACTGTTTGATCACATAAAGAACGAAGAGATATAGAGGCGCATCAGCCACACCGTCTCGCTCACCTATGACCTGAAACGCAGCTGGCTGCGCCTAGTGGGTCAGATGCAACCCGTGGGGCAAGATTGATGGCTGCGGCGGCTACTAATGCTGACTGCTCCTCCAAACTGGTCACGCCCTAGTGACCGAGAGCTCACAACATGGAAACGACAAATTGTTGCAGATACAGAACCGCGCATATGTGGAACATCCTATCAAAGCTGGCGAAACAATCCAATTCGTATCATGGCCCAGGCGGCAACCAACAAGAAAGAGTAGCGAACAGATGTCAACATAGTGTCACCCCGCAACCACAGGGTCAGTTAAATCAAGCAAAGATATAGGTTCTTTTCCATTATCTCTCCAGCCCGAATTTGATTAATTTTGAAGATACAGAGCTGATTTTGGTATCTATCGATTCAGCTCGATGAGACGATTCAGAAAATATCTATTTTACCCACATCACTGAAAAAATTTTTTTGATTTTGTGAGGTCCGGTGGTACCCTTGGGAACCCAAAAATTTTTTTCTTCGGAATATTGTCATCGTGGGTACCATTTAATTCGGCTTGGTGAGAGACATCTTCTGAAATCTGCGCCACCGTTAGAAAGTTATGAGGGTTCAAGTAACCTTGAGAAAATAAGATGCAAGCCATACCCTCCTCGATATACTAAGCCTAAGCTTTATAGTCTTAGCGTAAGCTAAGGTCCTTACATAAAACATACACTAACCCTAAGCATAAATCGGGCGGCTGCTGCGTCCCCGAACTCCCGGCTCTAATCTGTTCCTTTTACTAACGTTATTACATACCGCCCCGCAGGGTTACTTGAACCCTTACAACTTTCTAACGGTGGCTTAGATTGCAATAAACTACACACTAGTAGATTTCTGCCATCAACCGACTCGAATAGCATCCAACATGACAATATTCTGAAAAAATTTTTGGGTTCCCAAGGGGGATTATTGGGACCTCAAAAAATCAAAAAAATTTCAGGGATGTGGGTAAAATGAGTATTTTCGAACCGCCTCATCGAGCTGAATTGATTGATACCAAAATAATCTCTGTATCTTCGAATTCGGGCTGAGGGGATGACGAAAAAGATCCAAAATATATATATACATACACACACATATATATATATATATATACTTATTAATCAACGGTGTTCAATATTTGTCAAATATTCTGTCAAACTGATCAGAACAAATCGAACAAACTTAAATTTGTAGCTAATTCAGCGTGTTTTGATATAGAGGCAAGAGAAATATTTAAGAGAAACTTGAGATAATTAAAAAATTTATATTTCTTAATTTACACACAGATTCCTAGAATTAGCTAAAATAATTATGCGAAATAAACAATGTATAAATTTAAATTATTTAAAATTTATAATTGGTTTGTTACAGCCGACAACATACAAAACCGTCAGGTGCATGACTGACATGGTGCTCAATATAGTATTGGCTTAGGTTTTTAGGATATAGTAGTTCTCAACATATTTATTAGCTTTAGGTCTTCGTATGATTGTTAGGTTAAGCCTAACGCCAAGCCGCAGTAAGTCTCTTTTCTCTACATGCTGTAAATGTGCTCGTGTACGAGTATATTTGGTCCTTGTTTATCAGCTCTTTTGATATCACTCATACTTGATCACTCATACCTCATGTGATCAAGTATGAGTGATCACAAGTGAGAATAATTACGGTATGATAATATGTAAATGTGCGAGTATATTTGGTCCTTGTTTATCAGCTCTTTTGATATCACTCATACTTGATCACTCATACCTCATGTGATCAAGTATGAGTGATCACAAGTGAGAATAATTACGGTATGATAATATGTAAATGTGCGAGTATATTTGGTCCTTGTTTATCAGCTCTTTTGATATCACTCATACTTGATCACTCATACCTCATGTGATCAAATATGAGTGATCACAAGTGAGAATAATTACGGTATGATAATATGTAAATGTGCGAGTATATTTGGTCCTTGTTTATCAGCTCTTTTGATATCACTCATACTTGATCACTCATACCTCATGTGATCAAATATGAGTGATCACAAGTGAGAATAATTACGGTATGATAATATGTAAATGTGCGAGTATATTTGGTTCTTGTTTATCAGCTCTTTTGATATCACTCATACTTGATCACTCATACCTCATGTGATCAAATATGAGTGATCACAAGTGAGAATAATTACGGTATGATAATATGTAAATGTGCGAGTATATTTGGTTCTTGTTTATCAGCTCTTTTGATATCACTCATACTTGATCACATGATCACAAGTGATCACAAGTGAGAATAATTACAAATTACTTTATGATAAGATTTTATCTTGTTTCTTGTTAACTTTAGCTCAACTCAGATATTTAATCTTAAATATAAAAAATGAATATTTTTACTACACAAAATATACGGCTCTTAGGACATACTTCCATTGTGACCGATCCGATCCGATACGGGCAAATTTTGCGAATACCGTATATTGTGTGTGTTTCCATTAGAGGTGAAAATTAAGCCTTGGCTCTGGAGCTGAACCGTGCCGAGCCTGCCATGATGTTTAAAGACCCGAGCCTAAACAGAACCTAACAAGCTCCTGCGAGAGCCAAGCCGAGCCCAGTGTATCTGAAAAAGCTGTTGTTGGCTCTTAAATTCTCTTTTCTGAAACAACAAGCGTAATAGAAACTGCGGATGCATAATAGAATTAACTCTGAATTAACTCTAAAAAATTGTGCGTTTTAAATTTATTGTCCCTGCCGTGTAGGGAGTACCTTGCCAGATTAAAGCTTGTAGAATCTGTATTTTTGATTTATAAATTCCTCATAGAAGCCATATTTCTACTGGGCACTAGAGGTGAGAATTTAGGCTCTCGGCTCGGCTTGTCTCTGGAGCCGAAACGTGCCGAGCATGCCATGATGTTTAAAGACCCGAGCCTAAACAGAACCTAACAAGCTCCTGCGAGAGCCAAGCCGAGCCCAGTGTATCTGAAAAAGCTGTTGTCGGCTCTTAAATTCTCTTTTCTGAAACAACAAGCGTAATAGAAACTGCGGATGCATAATAGAATTAACTCTGAATTAACTCTAAAAAATTGTGCGTTTTAAATTTATTGTCCCTGCCGTGTAGGGAGTACCTTGCCAGATTAAAGCTTGTAGAATCTGTATTTTTGATTTATAAATTCCTCATAGAAGCCATATTTCTACTGGGCACGAGAGGTGAGAATTTAGGCTCTGGTCTCGGCTTGTCTCTGGAGCCGAAATGTGCCGAGCATGCCATGATATCTGAAGAACCGAGCCTAAACAGAACCCTAACAAGCTCCTGCCAGAGCCAAGCCCAGTGTATCTGAAAAAGCTGTTGTCGGCTCTTAAATTCTCTTTTCTGAAACAACAAACGTGAGAGAAACTGTGGATGCATAATAGAATTAACTCTGAATTAACTCTAAAAAATTGTGCGTTTTAAATTTATTGTCCCTGCTGCTTAGGGAGTACCTTGCCATATTAAAGCTTGTAGAATCTGTATTTTTAATTTATAAATTCCTCATAGAAGCCATATTTCTACTGGGCACTGGAATACGGTTTAGGCTCTCGGCTCGGCTTGTCTCTGGAGCTAAAATGTGCCGACACGATTACTGTTTTAAAGACCCGAGCCTAAACAGACCGGAACAAGCTCCTGCGAGAGCCAAGCCGAGCCCAGTGTATCTGAAAAAGCTGTTGTTGGCTTAAATTCTTTCTACAACAACAAGCAGAATTGAACCTGCTGAGGAACAATAGAATAGTTATTACTAAACAGTAGCCCAAAATTGCTACGGATAAGCTATTAGAAAGTGAAAAATCGACTTGTTAACTACACTAATTGGTATTCATTTTATCACAGCACAGTATCCGAATCGAATTCGTTAAAATTGTGGATGCTGTATCAGATCAGATCGAATCGGAAGCACTTTAAACACTCTATATACAATATATACGCATTCATATAGAATATTGAATGGGAACGGTTTGAGATTGATGCTAACAACTGTTCATATATTTGTGATTTCACCAAATCAGATGCACAATGGATGCTATTTGAAAGAATCTATCGAACGATTTTTAAGACCAAGGCCCTTTTAATGCAAGTGATTCCAATTTGGCGAAGAATTAATTTGGAGCGTCGGAAAACTTTTTTAAAAACCTCGTTCCACTTCATTAGTTTCAGGATTTGCTTTAAGGAATTTTATTACCGAATGGACTGTAACCAAAAGCCTCGAATTCGTTCTCGGAGTCTTTCAAATACAGGTTCTATGATCACATCTTTGATATTAGTGAAATAAGTTGTAAGTAAAAATGTTGAATTCTTGTAGGGGAAAAACAAATATATTCGACCAAACCGTCACCTGGAAATATTCATTTTGTTCCGTTCTGAATTGCTAGAACGAATACGCTGATAAATAAATTTTTTCACAAAAACAAACCCGCTCCTTGTTATGAGAAGATAAAATAGGCATGAAATAACCTATAAATTTAATTTACACACCGCACAATATGTCTCCTACTAATGTTTAGCAAATATAAAATCGTAGTTTAAACTTCAATAAATAACCAAAAAGAATTAATCAACTGATACAACTAAATATCAGGTCCACAAATTAGCAACGATCGCAACAATTATTTAAGGATACATATTGCCTTTCACAAAATCCAAGACTCAAGCAACACTGAACTATAGAAAATGCACCTGAATAATATACCATAAATAGCATTAATCACGGACGCCCCGTGCGAGCAGTTTAACCATTTCTTTCATAAATTAACGAGTATATATATTTCGAAATAGTCTTGAGCAAACTTTTACCGCAACCCAAGACTGAACCCTGAACAACGTAATCCGCAAAACAACTCCGTTAGTGCGCCGCTTCGCATCGTATGCTGTTACAAATGTTTCATTTTAGCTAAGAAAGAAAATGGGTAATAAAAAGCTAATGTATGATCTTGATGGAGTGATCTAAAACTGAGTTCTCGATCAGGTACATTCTAAGTTTCTGTACGTGGATTTTAGGATTGGCAAAATATCAACATTAGATAGAGATGTAACTGAACGAAGTACAATGCACATAC
>JASANE010006098.1:0-75435 GCA_030248225.1 Trileptium ribeirensis | reverse complement strand
GTCTAGTATCCGGGTATGATTGCAGAGGTCCCCCAGGGAGGTTGACACCGAAACCTGCTCACAGGTCATAGTGTCGAACCGATATTCCCTGTCCTAATCTAATGGAAGTTGTTTTGTCTAGCGAATTTGTAATAAAATGCAGGATAATTTTGGCCTTGCAGAAGGAAATTTGGGCTGCACTTTGTTTATCCCTAGTCGAACACTTTATTCGGAGTAACCTATGTGGCCCCCACAGGGTTCCGACATACCCTGAGACGTTTAACGTCGGACCATCTATTTTGGTATCATGATAACCTGAGTATATTAATGTTGGGCGATACGGTTTCCTAGTAAAGTTTAACCCTTTTTGTCTGCGTGTACTAATTTCACGAGTAAGAGCGGTAGATAATTCGACGGACCATTCTCGCTAGATTTCCGTTGTTTACGAGTACAGTTATTCGGGGCGAACCGCACGTGTCAGGGCTTGGAATATTCCCTTCGTCAAGCCGTGGCACGCGGGGTTGGCCCGTCCGTTTGTATGTCCTTATTGCGCTAGTAAATCAACAACACGGCACACGCCAGGTGATTGTCAAGAGTTTATTAAAAATCATGTACCAAATCGGTTAACAAAGGACATTTAGTGAGACCAGTGCGTGAGTACAAACTACGGCAGTACTAACCTACCCGTCCGAACGTTTGTTCCCCTGTCCAGTGCAAAAGAGAAAGGGGTGACGCGAGCGAAGTCGTTCCCGGTAGTACCGGACCAGAATCTATATACCCGAGGCGTTCCACGTCGAACGTTAACTATGTCAGCTGTCGCTCGGGCTATGCGTCTGGCGTGCTTCGAAGTTCGCTCCTAACAACGCGCAGCGGTGCATGCACTTCTAGAACTACGCGGGGAAGAGGACGGATTGGTTACAGCATGGACAGGGCATGAATTCGAGTACGGGGAAACGTAGGCCTACCATACAAGATAAAAATCAGTAGCATTAGAAAAAGAAATCAACTATGGTACAGATCATTGCATTGTTAGGGCAAGCGATTACCTAGAACCGTCAACGAGTGTAAGCTACCAATCCTGTTTTAGTCAACTCAACACCTTCATTGCCGTCAGATGCAGATGTTAAAACGCTGTCCGCGGGCATCGCCCGTCCTACAAATGTTGCCTAGCGTTCCTAGCAAGTCACTCATTTCACTCCGTCCTACGGCCAGGTTCTTCTCCAGTTCTCCAATAGCGGTTGACTCAGCAATTCGAGTAGTCCAGTCGTGGGGTTCGATTATCCCAGGTCCTAATAATCCATAACCGGTAGGCCGGTGGCAATGCGGTTGCTTTTGGTGGCGGAATATCGCTTGAACTACGTTGTATCGACCGGGGGTAAAGTTTTGATCACTTTTGGAAGGGACGCCCCGGGATAATATTCCGGCCGCCTAAATAGAAATAAGCACGAGCAAAGGTTATCCCTGGCGCGTTCCTAGGCGACCGAGGCCGCATTTTTAACTGTTGTGACGGATTGTCGTGCCCGTCCTACGACTAGGACTCGTTTGGCCGGGGGTGGGTGGGTATCTTTCCTTTGGGGGGGTTGTTTTGGTTGGTGCCTTTCTTTCCTTTTCTTGCTTTCGGTTCCTTTCGTTGCTTTTGTTTCTGTTGCTCGTTTTGTTTCTGCTGTTTCCTTTGTTTCTGTTGTTTCTTTTGTTTTGTCGTCCTCTCTCTATCGAGCTCATCCTATGGCCTTAATACACTGTACACATCGAAATTGTACAGCGTCTCGACTGCACTATCGAAATTGTGCAGTCGAGTTATCACCAAAATTTTAATGAATTTTATCAGAACTCGATAGTCGAGTGGTTAGTACTGAAGAAATCTGCAGCGGGCATGAATCCCCCGTGCAGGATCGAAACCTAATAAGGGAAAATGAAAAAGGAGAGAGAGACAAAAATGGTACAAAAGCTAAATCGGGGCATACATAGTACACAGCCTAACGGGCAACCAGAGAAAAATAGTAAAAATACCTAAACTCAGCGATCAAGTCGCTCTAAAAAGAAAACGGGGTTTTGCACTTACTCGGTTTGGGGTCAAACTGATTCGCGGAAGGTCGCGACATTTTCCTTTATAAAAAGGAGGGTAATATGATTTTATTTTGGGCATTGGGCACCCTATCGTGCCGGGGAACGCATTTATTGTGACCGATCCTGGTATCTCGCCCGGCCGCCTGTTCGTTTTGGGAGCAGGTGGTATCCTACGGCCTACCGTTAAGCTTAACCACGTGTGCGGGTTATACGGAACGTTAGTAAACCTAATAGTCGGACCGCGACGATTTCGAAGTGAACCTGGTGGGGCAAGCGTCCAGAGGACTCGCGAAGTCGGTAGCTGATCCTTATATACAGCTGGCATTAACTGTCTTGCTGGCGAACCGCCTGAATACTGGCAAAACCATGTAAAGATTGTATTAAAATCGCTCCTCTCGGAGTGCCAACACCTTATGCTCAAGCTGAAATCACTTAGAATTTGTTTAGTCTTTTGTATTCCCCCAAATTTTCTTAACTCAATTCACAAAATAAATTTTAGGGCTTTCTAAAGCCCGACAGAGGATAATCCTCCGTCCCTAACTGCAACGTCAGTCCGAGCTCAAGCAGCGGCATGAGCATCGAACGGTCTACTAAACTGTAATTTTGTAAACCACAATTCCAACCGAAAACAAACAAGCAAATCCCTATGGTTTCGTTGGTAAATTTTACCGTGGTCTGCTCAGGAAAAAGTCGATTTCCCTAACTCAAGAGCAACATGTCATGTAAAATATGGACGAGAAGCGTCCATCTTGATTTGCCGTACCTAAGACCACGGGGAATCAGAAGGACTTCGACTTTCGCGTTCACAACCTAACACCCCCCCGTGCTATCACTCAACCTGCTCAAAACGGAACTCGACTAAGGGAGGTTTGTCAAGGAACATGCAAAAGTGTTGTCAGCTGGCGTGGAGAACTAAGACGTCCTCTGACGGGCGTCCAGTCGATCTACCGAGACTAAAATTGTGCTCAAACTGAGTAAACTTCGATGGTCTGTTACATTGTACTCTGGGGAAAATAAACCCCCACACGCCTGGTTCACCTCCTGACTTACATGATTTGGTCCGGGACAGCAATTGCTAGTCCCCTTCCGCGAGGCGGAAGACGTCTACGCGGGTCCTCCATCGGCCGAATTCCATTCCAAACGCCAATCGAGAGAAAATAAAAGGAAGCACGGGAAAGCAAACTCGTTGCGAAATCAACACAATAAAACCTAAGCGTCGGAGCCGGTCAGTAAAGTCGACCGAACTCCGCGCTGCCGAAGTCGAACTGATTCGAAGAGACGACGCGATAGTCGTCGCTTCAAAATTTTCTGCTATATTGAAGCATGGCGATTTTGTCGCCATCCAATCGGCGATGTTCTTTTGACGCCCACTTTTTCGAGGTCAAACCCGGGCGCCCAATCGAAAAATTCCCCAAATTTCATTTTTGACAGCTATCGTAAACCCTGGGTCCCCTTTAGAGAGAGTCGGCTTCAATCGAAATCGCCGACATCAAACTTGAACCCTCCGAATACTCGGAGGTCGACCATCTGTGAGTTTTCTCCCAAAACCTCCGATTTTACCCCATCTGTAGTCCCAAATTCTTGTCAGAAACTTGTCGAAAACTCATTACTCAGATCTTTTAAACCTCTTACCTAACTTAGCTTGGTCGTTATCCCCCAAATGTCCCACGAAAGCTGTTAAATCACCCGTCAAATTTCAAAATTTTAAATCTTTTCTCTCTATAAAATACTTGGAATAAGCTAGAATATATCTTTTTATCGGGCGACTTTGGTTCCCTCGTCCTCATTCATCAAATTTCCCCAAAGCTAACTCGCCAGTTTGAGGTCAAATTTCAGCTATTTAGCGAGTTAGCTGCCTCATTCATCACCCACTTTAAGCTTAATGAGAGTCCATCTGGGGCCAAATTTTATCGCCCTATCCATGGATAAACGTGCTAACATTGCACGTTTATATGTTGGCTTACAAGATAAAGCCAAACATTCCTAGCATTCCTAGCTAAATTTCAAATATCCCGACAGGACGTCTTCAGGCGTCCCGAAGGGGGGAACCTAAGATGGGAATGAGCTGAGTTCGCGGTCGTGGGTGCAGCCCATTCCTCGGTACCTTTTTACCTATCGGGGGTCCCATTCAGGAACTCCCAGAGGGCACAGGAGGGCCCTAAACCTACCCACCGTCTTTCCTTGTCCTATGCGTCCAGTCCGTCCGTAAAACTCACGAATTTAAGAGAATTTTGTATGTCCTGTCCCCGTGTGTCCTGTTTTTTGTGTCGTCCTACGTATTACATATATATATATATATATATTTTATCCATATATACATACACATACACATACACTACTCATGAGCACACATTACACATGAGACACACAGACGACCTGAGCGACAGAAAGGTCGCTCGAGTCCACACTAGAAACATGCAGAACCACAACAACAACAACAACAACAACATCACCACAACAGCGCAGCGACAACAACAACAACAACGGCACACACACGCGCACACACACAGCCATAGCGACAGCAGCGACGACAACCGACCAAAGAAGTCGGTTAAAGAGAGTGGAAAGAAAACGGAAGAGCGGAAAAGAAAGGGCAGGGGAAGGGAGTCGGGACAGGGGGTTCCCGAGGGAATTTCGAGGGGCTGGGGGGAAATTCGGTTCCAGGCCGAAGAACGGGGCCGAACGATACCAAACACGAGGGGGTTAGTCGCAGTGGCGGGTCGGGACCCAATTTTGGGTTCCGACATGTATTAGCATGCAGGGTTTCAGCGGGCTTTCCCGCTCTAACGGTTGGGCGGAGCGACGCCCGCCGGGCATCGTTGAACTCGCCTCGGAAAGGCGATTCAAACGAGGGGTGTTTTCCCTGCCTTAGCGTCAGCGGGTAGAGGGGCACTAAAATCACTACTGATAAAGAGAGTGTCGGTAATGGTGGGGGCACGTTGTCGGCCGTCCCGGGTTAACGGGGCGACTGACAGAGACCCGCCGGGCATCGTTGAAGATGTCTCAACATGGCGAATGCAATGAGGGGCGTTATGCCTACTTTTGAGTTGGGGTTAAATTTTCGGTCGGTCTGTACCCACTTGCCGTCGGTATGCCAAATTGGGGGGCACCTTATCGGTCATAAAGGGCTAACGCGAAGGCGGACAAAGACCCGCCGGATATCGTTGTACTCGCCAGGAGCAGGCGAATAAAATGAGGGGTCGCAAGGGGCTATTTAGGGTCAAGGGACAAATACGAAGTTGGTACAAACAGACGGCATTTTATGTGGAATTTTCGTAGTACATTATAAAACAAAGAGATAAGTTATATGGCGGCGGGATGACTGGTCAGATCGAGACCCGCGTGGCCTAGTCAGATTCCTAGACGGGTAGATTACCTAGAAACACGCATACTTTCAATCATCGACCCGATGGTAACCAGAAAAACCAGTTGTTAGTACGGTGGTCAGGCAAATTTGGGCTTCAAAGGGTGCTATGAAAAGGAAGGCTTTGGTACGGTGGGGCAGACAAATGGACACAACAAGTCACAAAGATCAAGCAGTACACATATACATGCATAGATATATTTCCATATAAGTCAAGGTTATGTCCACTCGGAACCATGGTCTCCAGCCAAACCTAGCGTAAGTACTGACTGTTAATTGGATGTTCACCTGTTTGTCCCTAGAATAACTCAGGAAATCCTCCAGCAATTTGCGATGTTCTGGGCTCTTTCGAAAGCTCTAAAAATTCTCTACCGAAAGGTGCTCGGGGCTATTCGGTAAATTGGACGGTTACGGGCCGATAAACACGCCCGAGGTCCGTGATCTCCGAATAATCGGAAACTACCGTAACCCATTGGTTTCAGCTTACTTTTGCGACCATTAAGCTATAATTAGCTTGAACCAGGTAAAATTGATAGTCCTGATTTTGATCACTTTTGCGGTAAGGGCATGGTTCAATCGACCAGTGGCCTCCTATTCCCGGACGGTAGGAAATTTGAAATTTCAATGGGGAAAACAGGGGCTAGTGGTCGAGTTCCGTTCGGGTTGTCGGTCCTGGTTAGTTACGCACTCTCCTACATTCCTTGTCTTTCTAAGTCGAATCAAATTATCGAAACCAGTTTCCTCTAGGCTCACTTGCACCTTATCCAATTATGCAAACATAAAACATATCATGCAACGGCAAGTTATATCAATGACAGAAACATAGCAATGATAAAAGGCATGTAGCAATGAACAACACAATTATCGACAACCATGGCACCCTGTTACCCACGAAAATTTCGGTCCTGTAAACCCTGTCTAGCTCGAATTGAGGCATGTTTAAGCAATTTTGACGCCGAAATGGTGTGAGAGACGCGTAACGGGCCGGAACGGGCCTGTTCATATTAGTGAAACACCATATATATAAAGGTGAACAGTCAAGTGCAAGCTCGGTAATGGGCGCAAATTTTTGACCATTCTTCAACATTTTTTCAAATAATGAGCTCTATATAGTTTTAGGTATAAAACAGAAAAGTCAGCATTAATCCAGCCCTTCTAGCCTGCCTCATTACAAAGGTTGATTAATCTCTTATTTTGCCAATACTTAAAAAGGCAATACTGTCTTAAAAGTCTCAACTCAAACCTAAAACACTGTTGTTCCTTTTTCAAAATGCTGGCCGTTCGAATACCGCTGGATTTTTTCATCTAGAGCTTACTTTTATCTTTTAGCAGACCGCTTTTGTTTTGCTATGCTAGTTACTTTAAATATTATGACCCGACCATAACTTTAGCCTCTGTAAACCCGACTTTTTTAAAAAATTTCAAAAATTGACATTGATGAAGCAGAACACATTTATCATTGTTACTATCTTGCAACTTAATATGGTTGAATGACCACGGGTTTAGCTGTTGTCGTTTATTGAGCTGTTACTTACTGCTCATCATATAGGGCAAATATGGATATGAACAGCAGATTTAGGTACAGCCAGTGGGTGCAAGCCTACGCTTTTGTGCATTAAGTAAAATTTGCCGCTGCGTCGCAATTCAGTCGAGCTTAAGTCAAGACCTAAATTTCAGTTCTGGGTCATGTTTATTTTACATTATTGTCTTTCTTGCTTTTTGCTGTTCTTTAGAGTTTTTAGATTTAGACTGATAGAGTCTCTTGTCGCATGCAGCAGTGGGGAATGTGGTTAAGTTGCTTTCGTATCAGTTAAGAAAACGCTTAATCGGGGCAGGGTCGTACTCTTTCATTTTTCATGAGCGATGATACTACTGTTCTTGTCCTTATTAGATGTCAATGCAGATTAAGTCGGTAGCCTCAAGCGTACCCCAATACAGGTGAAAGCTCCTAGGATTGTAACCAAAATTGGGCGCTGTGTTTTGATCAAAGTAGGTCAGGCCAGAGTGGATTTTGGCTGGGGCCCCCTACTCATCTTGCGTATCAGGACGGAGATATGAGCCGTTAGTTGATTAGGGCATTTGCTATTTTTGATAATATATATACCTTGCCGGTATCTTACTGGACTCCTCCGATGAGGAGCGCCATAACCATCTGAACTCGGCTCGTCCATTCGTCGCGATATATTGGTGACGGCTTCATGGAGAGTTCGACGACTACTGGGTTCCCCGCTCCAATAGTCCATTAGGGATGCAGCTTGCATTTAGATGCCAACAGACCCAGCGGCTCCGTCCACCAGTTGCCGGCAGATACTAGCAGTCGCTGAGCTGGACTTGATTTGAGAGAATTGACTATTAACGTGGTTTGTCACCCGCAAAATATCTCAGGCTTTAGGCGGTTTTTACTCGCATTGACACAGGCAGTCATCTACAGCGCACAGGCATTTGACCCGATCAACCCAAATCGCTTACGTCCAACTTGCCGCAGCTTTAAGAATCCAAGCGAAAGAGTTTAAGCCGTAAAAGATTTAAAGAGACAAAATGGAAGACGTTCCTGCTTTGAGGTAATACAACAAGCTACATATCAATTATAACAATCTTGCCTTGAATACACAGAAATATTTAGAGTTAATTTCAGTGATCTTATTTTCATTGTATCGCTAATTTATGTATGGAAAACACAAATGTATATGTTAACTTCCGTTTTTACCGACCATCAGCAAAAAACTCATCCAAATCCAATCAAAAAATCGCTAAGTAACGCATCCTTGGCATCATTACGAGAAATATGATAGCCATCATTTTAAACACTTTCTTTACGACTTCGTGCCTACAAACTATACCCACGATAGGTCATGAATATATAGTTATGGACTATGTCACTCCCCTCCAGGTCAAACGTATTTCGGTTAATATACACCGGCAGGTTTTGTTACATCTATAGGCGCTGATCCTGTGCAGGATCCGGGGGGTTCATGGGTCCCCCAAACTTCTGGCAATATGAGACCAAAACCCCTCGGTATGCGCACCCTATGGCCAAAATCCCAGCTTAAATATTCCTTCTAACATCTCGCATACCCCTCAAATTTCTGCATTCCACCAATCTTCAGAAGAAATCTGCACAACTACGTATATACGTGAGGTAAACGCATTTGTTTTGCAAACGTCAAGACGAAAACCTGTTATCTAGGCACCTACAAGATTGACTAGAAATAAACCAGAATTTTCCAGCATAAATAAGAGGTTGGCTTGTTTTTTGAAATATAAATCCGCAAACCATTGGTTGGTTCCATTTAATATTAAATAATATAATTAAATTTAATATTAACCCCTTTAACGCCTGTGCTAGAGTGTACATTATGTAATGTTGACAACCTCAAGCCATCGCCGCGGATCGAACACCGATGGCATGCATGAAATACGATACTGATGGCGTATACAAAGCGACGAGCTTGGAAGCTGTTGCTAAGTTCCTTAAGGAACATCACAAAATGATCGAATAACAACGCGCTTGCAAACGTACGCAACGAGGCATACTTAGCTTATACAACCCTTTGCAATATGAACTATTGCCAATTGGCAGAGTTGGGCATGAAAAGGTTAAACCCAAAAATAGCGCTATTCAACACGAAGAAATATCAGTGGCGTCAATCATAGCAAATGTCGAAGCAACAAGGTCGATCCCGGCTTACAGAAAAACACGAAGCGACTAAATAATAAAGTCAGGGAAGGAGAGATAGAAACTTCCGTTCTCGTAACATGAGAATATACAAATATAATACAAGGATTAACGTTTGTAATGCTAAAATAATATTTTTATAATATATCAATAAATATTAAATATATTTTGCAAATAAGATACTTTGCAGTTGTTTAATTAAAATATATGTGGAACATATATAAACTTTCGTTTATAATATTTAAGGTATTTCGTGTTCAATGCTGTTTGTAAGCCGTACTGTCGCAGTTTTTGGTGAGATTAATAGTAATGATCCAGTTTTATTGTTTATGTGTAGCTAATCAGATTACGAAGGATCGGTTGAAAGCTGAAAGAAAACGCAGTTGGTGTCTTTGCGTGCTGCCGTTGAGCGTCCAGGGATCATAGTTGGATCAGCATCGGCGTCGACACTCGCAGATGTCTGTAGAGGTGCAAATTTAAATTCAGATAGTTCCATCGATGCATCGCAGCCAGTGCTCTTGCCTC
This sequence comes from Trileptium ribeirensis, assembly GCA_030248225.1. Classification (NCBI taxonomy): domain Eukaryota; kingdom Metazoa; phylum Nematoda; class Enoplea; order Enoplida; family Thoracostomopsidae; genus Trileptium; species Trileptium ribeirensis. The sequence continues at coordinate 65,824 of JASANE010006098.1, read as the reverse complement.
TGCCGCTGCGCCTAAGCAGACGTCTTCGTTGTCGAGCCGCTTTCTGTCTTGTATAACAGCCGAATAGAAACAGATTTCCAACAAGCACAAACCATTCGAAAACCGTTATGACCGAAAGACCAAGCCACAAACCTTAAAGATATAACTGTAATTAATGATGTAAACTGCAAGTAAATCAAAAATCGGTACGGAGTGCTGAAGTATTTTAACATGAAAATCATAGCAACAACGTCTAAATTTGGCAGTCGGGAAGACTTATGATAATACAACTATATCATAAAAAAGATAAACAATTCCAAACAATATTTGCTTCTCCGGCGTTAATTATATTTTTGTGTTGTCACAGGCGAGATAACATTGTGTCAACAGCTGGTTTTCAAAACTCTGAAAGAAAACATCTCAAGCATTATTCCATTAAGTTCAACACTAACCGAAATGTCTGAATGGTTCCCTGCAGTCTGACGTTGTTTATACTTTTTTGCTGGCTACGTAACGTATAAAATGTGGCTGTATTTTCGCTGACACCTATAGAAATACAACAGCAACGAATCGCTTACGGTGATTCATTTTAGGGTCCACAGTCTAGGCAAACAGAAAAAATCGCAAAATGAAGCTTACTGAACACCAGTGTTGTATGAATGATACAAACTTTAATAACTATTTAATAACTGTTCCTTGTCAATTGGTGATAACTTTATCTACAGGTAAAGGTGTTGCTGACAGTTTAAGAATGACACAGATCGGGACAGCGATTATAAAATCCCAACTTGTACAAATTCAGATTGCAAAACCAACCTAACGATTTTGATTATACAAAATATAAGTGCCAGTGCATAACAGTAATGGGAATAAAAGGGTAATGATTTATTCTGCAAAAAAATTGCTTTGGCAGATCTAAAGAGGTTCGAACTCATTCAATTTAAGTTTTAAAGCAGAAACAAAAAATATAAATTTTAACGAGCTGTCATATTTTAAACGTTCTATCGCTTTTGAGAAATCCTGATTATGCCGCGGTCATGTGCTTTTAGGATAGTATTAGCACTATAGAGACGTAGCAATAATAGTAACTCTATCTTTAAGTAGTGCGGGAACACGAAAGCGACAGTAAGTCAAAAATAAAACACAATCATTACATGATATCTTAGTAGTAGCTGACAATTCTCACCGAAAACAGTGGAGCACTTGGTTCTAAGTGTTCTAGATACTAAAAGCAGCTGTCGCTGTAAGACGGCTTCGTGCCTTTAGTGAACTGGGCAAACAGTGAACAGTGATAATTATTCTAAGTAATTTTTATTGGGATGACTTTATTTAAAATATTAATAGGTTCCGTTTTGACTTAAACACGTAGCCGGACAAGTTGGAAAAGGCTTACCGCATTTTACATTCGTTCCGCGACGCATTGGCTAAGCATCTCTATTATCACTGTATGAGATATATACGTGCTATTACAATTGTATCTGGATTACATCAACAACTTTAAAGAAGTCAAATACATTGCCCAAACCCTGGCGGTATGTCTGAAGCGAGCCTTGTAGTTCTCTTACTTTGGTACCTTATTTTTTCATAAAATTTTCATCATTTTTACGATTTGCCATTAGCAAAAGCGCGTCTTAGCACTATTTTCCGTCGAAAACTCACCTATTTGACCGCCCATATCAGCTAGCAGATTGACGATCTAGAATTTGCAAACATATATTTCAACTAATGATTCATCGAATAATGCATAGATTTTAAGTAATCTAAAAACCTTCAACAATTGTTGTTTTTATCTTTCATGGATGACGCAAGATCAATACACTGTCTTATTGGGCTATTTCTGGCGGTAAAACTTTATAGGTTTCGACAAGCCAAAACGACGGTGTATATATAAAACGTTTACTAATAAAGAATAGTGATGAGTGAATGTTATAAATGCGCTGATGCCATGAATTGTTTCGTGTTTTACAAATTAAAATCTGACATTATAGCACAGTTTTGTTATTAACGAAGCAGTGATGCCGGTTTAAATTGCTGGTTAAAATGCCTAACATGATGAAAGCGGTAAAATAACTCGTTATGCTGAATACCTATAAAGCCAATTTTTCTCATTAATGTTCATTTCGACATCGTACTTTGCACTGTTAATGTTTTAGATAATTGGCCCAATTTGTCGCATAAATTTATTCTAAATTTTTTGTGAAAAAACTCGTATTTCTTTTAATGGTGTTTCTGCTTCTGGTAGTTAGGTTCAAAGGATGTAGGCAAAAGTATCTATTTTTTAACAATAAACTCTATCTAAATTCAGTATACTGAGACGTATTAAAACAGTTTTATTTATACTTTTAGGCTCGTTTTGTGCAGAGTAAGAATTTTCTAGATATTTTATGACTAAACTCTCGAACTGCGTTTATTAACTGATTTACAAACTGTTATTCGTTTATTTACATGTTTACTCCGTGTCTTGAATGATGTAACACACACAATGCTCAAAGTTTGAAGTATTAAACTTTACAATGTAATAGCATGTCTTAAAACAATGTATAATGTTACACTTATTAAACAACTTTAGAAGTTTTGTATCTACATTAATCTCAAACCAAAAATGTATTTATAATATGAAAATGGCACAAATCTATAATCAAACTTCCCTGAAAACTTAAAAACACTTAAAATTTTTGATCGTAAGACTAATCGTAAGTCTTGATAGTAACATACCGCATAGGCTTCTTTTTCGGTTACAACTTCGTAACTAATCTGTTCATAGTACGCTTCAACCAATACAGCATTCTCTCTGAAACAAACAATATCAAAACATCATGTAATTAAAAGATGCCAAACACTGGCTAATCTAGCTCTGGGAACGGGATAGGCCACCCCTCAGAGTATTGACATACCACAGAAACGTGAAATCTGCGGAAAAATAAAAAATACTTAAATAGTTGCTGCAAAAAATTTTGTAAATAAGAAAAATACTTAAATCATAGTTGAAAAAATTTTAGTAACAAACCGCCCCACCCACACATCCCACCGTTAGAAAAATATTGCAAAACCGCAACATATCAGAAATTTCTGGATCCACTGATGCCAAAGTATTTGGAATATACAAAACTTTTTGTACAGCATTCAGTTGCAAAGATCTGGAAATGAAGTAGCTCAGGAGAGCCAGATTTTGAATATTTATTTTTGTAATTGAAATGAGTAGCAGAATATATTTATACACAATCCTGTTTAAATCGAATCCAGCTTTACTTAGTTTACTTTTAACTATACGAGACATGGTGTAAGCATGTTTACATTGTGAAAGAAAGAGAACATGCAGCAGGTCGACCTAGGAATACAGTAGTAATCAAACAGAAACTGTGTAACAAAAACTGACCTAGAGTAATTATGGTTGCCACAATTGGTGCTTTATGCTCTCTATTTGAAACAAATAAAGTAGAAGATAACGATATGAAAGCAATTTGTAATCCCAAATATAGTCCAATATCCCAGTAAACATGAGCGTTGACCCCTAGTAGTTAGGTTTGCTAATATATTTTAGTAGGTCATTAAAACACATGTTAAAGCTATTTTTTTCACGTCTAGAGCATGATATTCACGTATGCCGGCAGAGAAGAGTGGCTGAGCTAATTTAAAATATATGTTTAAAGGTGTTAATACCAACATATAAGCATTATAAAATCTTTTACATTACTTATCGATATGCCTTCCACAAGTACAAATTCGAAATAAGATTTGCAGACTGAAAAGTAGAACGTTACGTATTCAACTTTCGCAGCTATCTTGCATCGTATTTTTAACAACGCTTTAGCATAGTAGATCGAGGAAAGCCGGAGAACCGTGAGAAAAATGGACTGCTGCTCTTGACGATATACAAATATGAACCGCATAAGCGTAACAGCGCATATTAGGTGCAGCTTTACAGCAGTTGAAAACAATGACACATACAGCAAATATGATGTGTCATTGTCATGTGTAGAAACAAAAGCTTGTCGTACGTGTTCTCATGTTCTCCGTATTCATAACAACGATTCATTTTATTTATCATATGATGTGATCATCAAAATAGTAAGGAATTGGATGTGTGAAAGATAAACAAAATGAATCAGTTATTATGAATACCAAGAACATAAAAAAACACGTACGGCAAGCTTTTGTTTCCACACATGTTCTCAGGATCTGTTATTGACAAACAATGGATCAAATGCTTTAATAAAATAGTAATAATACATATAATGGTAACAAAAAGATTACAAATCCAGCTCCAAAGTATTAAATATTATTATCGGCTTTATTTTTCCCAGTATACGCCTAATCAAAATATGGATGCAAAACCCCATGTCATTACCTTAAAAGAAGGACTGGTTTTATGCAAATGTTGCTTATGGTGGGTGCATCTATTGTAGAATAAACCGATCAATTGGTGCGTCTATAGGGTAAAATTTCTGATGTATATAAACACAATGAAATCACCAGACATCTGCAACTAAGAGAAATGACCAACCTATTTTACGGCATTTTTTTTTTAATTTTCAAATCGACGACGAAAGCCGTTACCTGTAATATGTGATACAATCTCGATCACCAAGTTCACAGTCACCGACCTATAATCAAACATATAATATATGCACGACGCCCGAAGTTCCAGAGTAATAGCGGGTACTTCGGGAGGTCCTCCATAGGGCGGGGAATCAGCCGTCCGTTAGGCGAGGGGAATCTTCAGGAGATGCATAAATTTTCTTAATTTTTTTGGACTCAAAATTTTTATTAAATTTTGTCATTTTTAACACCAACTTCCCCTATTTTGGCAATTTGGCCCAACTCATGCTTATTCTCTCCCAATTTTTGCCAAAATTTTCCGCGCGCCCATGGTGCGCAGGAACGTGGAAGCGGATGGAGTGGGGTGAGATGCAGAACCTCAGCTGAGGAAGTCCGGCTACAATAGAGAGGGATCGGCAACTCTGCGAGTGGGGTGAGGTTGCGAGCGTCAGGGAGCGATAATTCCCTTCTCCCAACGAGCATCTATGTAATATATGTGAGTTCAATGTTCCAGTAATTCAAGGTTGTAGCATAGATATTGTCAGACAATTAGTATAAATTAAAGTACATAAATTTGTGTTACAACATGTTTTTAGTCACTCGAACCAATTTTTCCTTTCACGGTCCTGAAATTTACTGGTAAACGGTATTTTGTCGAATTTGCATTCACAGACTTATGCTAGTGAACAATAACTGCAAAACTATAGGATCAATCAGCCACGAATTTTCGCTATCTATGTATAGACCCAAAATCGCGTGCGACTGCAGAGCGAATTGTGAATTCAGGTTTTATGCCTGGAAAGATGATTAACATATATACGAAAATTCAGCACAGAGATTGCAAACAACCGATTTATCTTTAAGCTTAAGACGATTAAGTTATGCAAATTGAATTTTAAATGATGTTATAGATGTAAGATTGTAGTCTCAATGATAAAACAACCAGAGTTAGTCTCAAAAACTATTTGTTAGAGTCGGCGCTACATTAAATTAGAGGGAATCTCATTCAAATATAAATTTTTTTATCTTTCGAGGCTTTTAATTTAGACACACACAAGTTGGATTATCATATTCACAGCATTAACGGCACTTTTTTCATGCAAAACTGTGACACCCTCAGACGTACGCATTTTCGACAGTGAACGGTTACTTTCAACAGTGAAAGGTTACTTTCCAACAACGAATGAAAAATTAATGCAGCAGTATTAAATTAGGTAATAGTTTTCACCAAGTCATCCGGACCGACAAAGTTCATAACGTTATGATCGCTAACTAGTTAAACCATTGTCAATCTGTATTGATAAAAGATTCCCCGGTGAATTATGTCAGCGATTTAACACGTTGTACTGGTGAAATATTCTAATAATTGCATGTAATCGCAGTAAGAAGAAGCAACAACTACTAATCAATTCATTCATCTAATAACAACACATAAATTCGCATGTACCTTGGTATTGCATCCGCATATGTACATGACGACACCCTTGGCTCTATAATGTCACCGCATATTGAATTTTAGTAAACCTGATACTGCTTATAAAATACACGGTGTGTCTGAACTTAGCATAATTTTTTAAACATTTACATAAGAAATAATAGAGTGTGCTTACTTCCCCTTGAAGGTTCCACATCGCCCTTCACCCGCTCCCGTTGCGCGCGGCGACAAAGTTTAGCAAAAATTGGTGTAAAACTGTGTACAACTGGTAAAATGTCTTCGGATGAGTCTACACTCATACACTTTTGAAGACTTACTCACCCCGACGAGCTACAGTCAACTCCCTAACCTGAAGCACCTTCGACACCTTTGTCTTGAATTACTTTACGCTTTTTTAGCCGTTTTAAATGATTTTGATTTAAAAAGAATGAACGTTGTTACGAACACCATATGTGTGCAGGCAGCGACATGGTCTGATCAAAGAAAATTAAGGTAGCAAACATTATCTGACGTAAACATATTTCTACTACAACCTGATGGAAATATATTTCTACTACAAGAGGTAACGAAAATACTATCAATATGTATGAAATATTGGTGTAACTGATTATGTTTAATCGGTAAAAGTAATGACTATGAAATAACAAAAGGTCCAAAAGTTATTAATTTATACACGAATTGTAATAGTTCCTTCTAGACCTTTAAAATTCACATTCTTTCGCATATACATAATTCTTTCACGATGGATCAAAAGTACCTATATGTCTAGTACCTATAAATTTAATTAAATACAGTAAAGTTTTCATCGATAAATCACCGTCTATCCTTGCATGACGCACACAAAATGCTTCATTTATATCTACTTACCGCGTGAGAAAAGGCAGGCCAGCTTGCAGCTGAATATGACACAGTGTATATGGATTGCCTAAATGAAAAACTTATATTTTGCGATTCATTTTCGAAAGCTTAAAAACTGTTTTCCAACATTTAAATTACTCAATAACCTTAAAAGACGTTGACACGCTCAAACTTTCGCTCAAATTTTTGGAAGGCGATTTTTTTAAAGGAAAATAGCGATGTTTCAAGTTTTAGATTAAAATTTGAGCTCAAACTTTTTCAGGTAACGCATCAAGTCGATTATTGGCTAAAGGCATATCGTCGATAAGTTTGCACCGTGGTCACACGTTCAAGCTTACCAAAAATGCAAATAAACTTCCAAATTTTGATAAAATTTTAAATCAAATACTAAAATCTGTTCTATTTAGCTAAGAGATTGAACATGCTATCTGCAAAAACCTCAAAATTGCATCTTAATAGGAAATTTGCATTTGCAAAGTTTTCGGTAAATTTGAACTGAAGAAAAAATAGACGAGATCATGTCGATTCAAATAAAATAAATGCCATAGTTTGAATTCTATTCTAGCAAAAGATAATGCGTTATAAGTAATCTCTTGTTTTACCTATGATAATAAAACTTACCTAAAAGTGCGGACTAAACATGTTTCAATTAATGTATCTGTCCAGCTTGGGCAGATATCTCAAAAATATAAATTATAATACAAGGGAACTATGTAAGCTACACGGTAATGTGAATAAAGATAATAAATGTCTACCTAAGGACATGAGTCGCGGAACCAATTGCAGCTGTGTGCCTTAACAGGACCATTCTCTAAAGGACGTTGCTCACTATACATGCTTATGTCATGAACTGCGGACGTCGTTACGTTGTAACAAAGACTCTACCAGTTGTTGCAAATTTGAGCAATTCTTTGCACTTTGAATCGAAGTGTGTAAGCATAACGGTATGTGCTGCATGTTTTACAGTAAGAACATTTGATTTTGCATGCTCTATGTGACGTGAACAGATATTGGTGCTCGAAGTTATAATAGGTAGCAACGCAGCGACATCGTAAAGACCGAAGAAGCTGAAAGACATTGCGAGAGAACTGAGTAATCCAAATGTCAAATATGTTGAGTAAACAAATAACACAAAAACGATGCCATTGTCAACCAAACCACCAATGTGCTTAAACCAACTGGGTTAAAATATAACACCATAAATTGAATATTGCTTAACGGTTTCTTAATATTCTTATCGCCATGATTTGGATATGGTTCCTCAGGCTACTGGTGGTCCCTAATATGTACAATATTTCTATTTTATGGGACGTGTAAAATTATGTAAATTTTTAGTACAATTTGGATGTTAAATATTTTATCTATCAGACTTATGTTCTCTCCAACTATCAGGTTTATCTTTGTCAATTTATGATAAAGTGCAATAAGCAAAAACACCCACATGACTTCCAGCAATGCTCTATCATTTGTCATTCCCTATTATTGTACTGAAATATGTAACGTGTCCGGTGTGTTTGGTTTCTGCAATTCTACACATGTGTTGATGAATTTTCTCACTAGTGTTATTTGTATCGAACAAAACATTTTGTCTAAATCCGTCTATCCGAAGATGAGTTATGAATGACAGCGACAGACAAAAAGAAGTTTTAACGATTTTTTCCCTAGCACCCTCAGTGGAAAGTGCAATTATGTATAATACTAAACAATAAAAATGCATAGAATTTTACTCATTTTCCGTGGCTAATTTTTGTTTAGATTCTTGGAATTTTTGCACAGAACAGTATGCAATTCACACGTTTCATCCGTTCGCTTTGTATTATACAGATATATCAGTTATTCACTTGTTTTAAAAGCAGCTGGTGCTGACATAATCCTTCCGACTGCTAAACAAAGACTGATTCGATATAAAATAAATGGCACCCACAAAATTGTGATAGTGTTCAGTCAACAGCTCAATACAGCGTTCACATAGAAATGAGTGCAGTCAGGGCACAATGTAGCAAAAATTTTTGAAAATATGCTACGAAAACCGTGTCACTTTTAGAAAAAAACTGCTACAGAAACTGTGGCACTAGCTTAACGCAACACGGATATAAACGTATATACGTTTAATTTTGAGCAGTTGTGCAAGTATATTCGGATCCTGGAATTCCGGAAATTTATATACATTATTATTGCTCTAGTATTGAGTACTAATCGTCACTGTGAAAGCTTATAATGAGCAGAATGTGAGGTATATTTTATTTGTGTACCAATCCAGCGATATATTATAAGATTTCGACACTTGGTGACGTTTTATTTGTTTACATACACTTTAATTCCTTCTACGAGCACAGTCGAATTTATTTTGACAATGCTTCGGCAAACGTTCGCTAATTTTGAATGGTATTTGCGCGAACCATTGATTAGATTATGACACATAGGAGTTTCTCTGCAATCTATCACCAACTTATATTTACAATTTTGTACTTTAATTTGCATGGTATTTCTTATTTGCGCAGTACAAGACGAACCTTATTACTACGTTTTTGAGAAATGGTCCAGAAATACGTATTACATTTTTGAGTTTTTAAAACTCTAATTAATACAATAATTTTAAATATATAAAGGAAAACTGAAGATCGATGCTAACCTGCATGGTTGTTTACAAAGACAGTGGTCAACTCGGTGAAAGTCGCCGATTTCCTTCATATACGTGCTTAAGCAGTTTCCTAAAATGTAAAGACAGATTTACTTAATGATACACGACAAATAACGTCATAGTGCAAAAAATAGTCTCTACGAATAATACATTTATATATACGATTTACGTTTGTTGCAATAAGGTGCTTCAACAAATATTTAGACTATCTTTCTCAGCTCATACCCTGGCTTGTATTAACGACAGTATTTTGAGCACATGCCTCATTCAAGCGATGCTGATTACTATAATTTCATGGCAGCAAATAACGCCGTTTCTATTGAGCGAAGCAAAAGTGAAATACACTTCAGTTGTGCTTTTACTATTAATTCACCAGAAATCGATCTTTATAATGTGGTAGCTGGAAATGGTGGACTGAACATTTACACGCTAAATATTGCACGTTGCACAGGCCATATAGCGTTAGTAAATTGGTACCTACGGCAGCAAAATCTAGCTACATAACCAGAAGGTAAATATCGTAGTTTCTAGCTAGTGGCACAGCGTTGAGCGGTTGTGCATTGGTTGACATGCTAGATTACCGAGTGCAGTTACTTACGCTTTGCGTATTACAGCTCCGGTTTATCCAAAATGCACTGAATACTCTGTAGGCACGCGGAATATTTCTACACCTATAAGTAAATTATTATGCGAATTATACCAGATTAATAGCAAATATTTCAAATTATAAGTAATTGTGGCGATTTCAAAATTTAAACCACTCCGCGCACCCCTTCCCCGGCTCCGCTTCCGCCCAATGTAGCAACACAATTTGAATTCGTTTCGTTTGCGTCACAGGTCTTGATGATTTAGATTTTAGATTTTGCTAGTGTCACCCTGTGGTACCTATTACCGGGTATCTTGTAGATCGTTGTTTTGCGATTCAGCGCACTAGAGCACAGAAGTTCTATAATTTTTAGACAAATTTTACTACCAAACCATGCCGTCACAAGTGAGTTTGTGTTATTGCACTTTTCATATGATTTTATAAAGTTAATCTGTGTATAGAACGTACCAGTAAATGGACGAAAGCTCTTTGGTTAACAAAACAGGAAGAAGAAATGGGTGAAGATTTATAGAAACTCATAAGTTATATCGACGACAGTTAACTGTTAAACTTATGAATCGTGGCATCATATTAAATCAATCGACAATCTAACATCGTTTTACACGGCAATTACCATAACTCAAGGTAAACACCAAAATACTTACAAACTAATCAGGTATACAAACCATAAACTTGTTTGGGCTTAACAGTTCTTGGCATCCAGTAAGCTACAAGTTGTAGATTACATTTATAACATACTATATATGTACATTCAAAGCTTAAGAATTGGCCTAGCTCTAGCTACATGAGTGAACACATAATACTAGAGTGACATACCAAAACAGCTTACTGCATACCACATTAGATAATTAGCACATTATCACACAAAGTTTTTCACTTTAATTGTATACTCCTGTGCTTACTAACGGAAAATAACCACTTTAAAAATACTGATGGAAATTAAAACAAATTTATTTTAACAAAACTTTGTTTCAATATTCCTTATTTCCCTGAAGATGACAGAAGCTTACTCTCGGCTGAATCTGAACAAATTGTAGCATTTGTGTTTTCAACTGTAAATCGAGCGTCCATACAGCGCTGCCATATGATAAAAGGATGACGCAAGGCCTACATTTTCCCACGGAAACGGTTCCCAACGTAGTTCCATTACGTTTCACATGAGGGAACTTGTTCTCCAAGGGAATAGGTCGTTACAGGTCGGTTGGGTCACGCCCGGTTTAAAATACGCTCCACGTAGACATGACCATGGGTTATGCCTTAAGAATGCGATCTCTACGCATCCACGGTTATACCATCACTCGCATCGTCCAGAGACAGAAGCAGTGCCAAGCCGACAGCGAGAACAGTAAGTCCTTACTTAGAGAAGAACGTCTAACAGTTTCGAAGTTTCCTATACGATCAGAGCACGTAAAGTCACCGGCGTGGCCCCGCTTATGTCCCTGAGGCTTATGCGCTCCTAAATCCTAGTGATTTTATTTCACATAGTGCACCCATCTTGGAGGCTGATTAATGATAGCTGTCGTTTAAATACGGTAGATATACGCTGTAACCATCAGTCTCTCACTCGCATTCTCCCATCGCACGAGTGATACCAGCGAATGCCTAATACCATGACGACCGAGAACTTTTGCCCTATCTCCGAGCCTAGTTCCTAAGACGACGTTGAAATGGCCCTACGTATGGCTTTATTAACACATGAGGACGTACCTACAATGAAACGGTCCTATTCCTAGCAAGAGTTGGCCTGCCCCCCCCCCAAAAAAAATCCGCGAAATATCGTTGTACGGTAATGAAATTTGTTTTGGCGGTGGACTACTCCCTGAACTATGCTATAGTCTCTGGAGACGCGATTTCTAACACTTTGAGGGGCGCTTCCACGTAACTTTTTGATAACTAATTTTAGTGGGGCGCAAGTTTATGCCATCTTTGACGCTCTCCTAGCCGACCAATTTTGTTGTCCTAATAGTTTTGATGGATTATCGTGACTGTCCTACAGCTGCGCGGTATTTTATGTTCTGGATGCGCATTCAGCATTCACATACGGGACACAGGGTCTGCCCAAAGTTGGATTAAATTTCCGCAGATTGATTATTTTCCTTATAAATTGTCGGTAGTTTGATGGCTATCAGTAGTTCCCTAGATTGCCTTGAAATTGGGCTCCCATCTCGCTTACGGTCCTCTTCAAAAACTCAGAACTGAACCTATGGGAGCCACCTGGAAGGCCAAACGGCCTAGCAAACAAAACCAATACCACTCAAAACTCAGCGATCCAGTCGCTCTGACAGAAAGCAGGGGTTTTTTTCCCGCTCGATATGAGACCAAAGTTTTCCTCAGACCGAGTTAGTCTTCCATCGATGGGGCTCTGGTTAGACGATTTGTTTTGCGCCTAACCCGACACCTACCTAGGTAAGCTAAAATTTTCACTGCGCCCAGCCCTTATTCTGATCATTTACTTCGAGGAGAAGTCACGTTTCGGAGCTCAAGCGCCTATCCACGAGTCAGTCTTTACGAGAAGCTGAGTAGACCTAATATTGCTGTCACCGCATAAATAATAACAAAGACTGGCAGGCAAAAACTACTACTGCTCGACGATGTGATATGCACACGGCTAAGGAAATTTTTGACGCTAGAGCGCGGCTACAGCTTATATATAGTTACAGGTTGCACGGGAACCTTAAGCGAGGTAGCGTCCGAAATACCCACGAAATTTATCCTCACCATGGCATAGACTCAGAGTATCGCGTACGTGCTAATTTCATTATGCACTGTCCTAGGAAATTTGACAGCAAACTTCAAGTAGTTTTAATCAACATTATCCTCGGAGCTTGAGCAGCAATATTTAACAATTTTAGCCCGGGTTATCCTATAAAATTTGGATGCACAGTCAACAAAAGACCGGAACAAATACGGACTCTGCCGCATTCATTAAGATCACACTATATGTTTGCTCGTTCCTGGCAAAGCAGTTCCACCTGTCTGCGTCCTTTATTCATTTGAAGCTTCGTTCCGAGTGTTACCCTGATCCGGCCCTCAAGGGGTGGTTTATACTCTATTCGTGACGCACCAAAAGTCAAAATCACCGTGCAGTGATCGTTACACGTTTGTGGTTCAGTAGATAGCTAAGACACCGAAAGATGACATAGGCGGACCACAGAAGCACTCGGAACCTACTTCTTCCAAACGCATCCCGTGCGCATGATTCCGTCAGATATACATTCCCTAATGTTCCGCACACTGTGTATAACTATAAGATTTGAATGCTGTATGAACCCATGTTTTGTGAGGGGATAGGGTTAAAGTAAAGTTTGCAGATCGGTCAACGCTCTTCAAGTTATGAATCTGCGATATGCCTCTTAGTTGCAGTTGAACCTTAGGTGTTCAATCAAGTTGAATTTATCAGTTCGCCCTGGCGCGAGGTCCTAAATGCCACAATACATGCCTAGTGCCTACATATCTACATATATAAATGCTAGGGTACACATTAAAAATACATAATCAAAAGTTGAAATAAATGTGAAAGCCAAGTAAAACGAGAGAGCCAAGGAAATAAAACAAGGCAGAGAGCTGCCTCTTGGCGATCAACGTTCCTTAAACTCAAGTAATCTTAGTCTTAGAACATTGTTCTTCCTTTCCCTTCCCAAATTTTTTAACTCAAAATGAGAACAATAAATTTTCGTTTAACCCGAGAACTCGGCGAGGCCCATAAAGTCGCACGTCCTCCATCCTATGTCTCAAATCAGCTCGGCCTCAAGAGCGGCATGAGCGTCGAACGTTCGACTAAGCTGCAAACTTTGGACTAAGACAACGAACAACAAACTAGGAAACATTGCTTATATTCAGCCAGTTCCCTGATCGATCTAAAACTTTTAACCGCAGTCACCTCATGGAAAATTCGTCCAGCCTTAACTCAACTCAATCATCGCGTAAAACTATGGATCTGTCCCATCCGAATGAATTTTCGGTAATACTCAGGACCGCGGGAAACCAAAATGACTTCAGCTAAGCTTATGATAAAATTTTTTTCTTCCTTGATCGCACAAGTCGGAACACGACCGGGTTAAGATGATTCCAGACAACTCGTTGGATAGCTGTTCGGGGCCACGGCAGGTCAACCCCAAGACTATAGATCCGCAAACATAGATGCCCAAGACTATAGATCCCAAAGTTTAAATTTCATTTCGAGTTTTGCCAATGTTGCTAAAGTAAATTGCAGTCTGGGTCGAAGGTAAAAATATATGGTCCAAGTGATAACTCTAAATGAATAACAAGATTTATGCAATCTAGCCACATTTGGCGCTGTACCATACCAAATTTAGATAGCAATAATCACTGAATATTTACCAAATTATACAGAGTTTTCTGTAAATACTGATTGTGCTACTTTCAACAGGCCGAGAATCTATAATATTTCCTAAAGTTTTACTCAAATTCGACTGAGAAACGATCGTATCTTTCAAAACATGGCCATCTGCCCTATTAATTTAAGACATATGACGCTGATTGTCTACCGACGCAAATTTCTACCGGCAGGGAAGGGGAACTTCCTCGCAGAACGCCCACCGCGAGACCACACTCGCCCGAGGCTCGCTGGGACCACGGTCAAGCTCCAAACCTACCCTATTTTCTACCTCTATGTATCTACGCGTACAGGTATTAAATAAAATCCGTAAAACTCCTAAAATTTAATCAAAAATTTGTATATATGGTACCTATTCTGGCATGTAATATTTACATTTATGTGATTATCTGGACTTTTAGTTATTTCGTTATTATATAAGTATTTATAATAATATACATTATATATCTATATTAATTAATGTTACTATTACTGGCAGGACTAACTAATTTAGAGAAGGCACGGCAGAGGGAAAACAAAAAGATGGCCAAAAGGCAGTGACGGAAGCAGAACAAAAGACGAGCGCAATCAACACAGACGACAGCCTAAAGGTCAATCAGAGAGAAAAACAAAAAGAAAAACGACAAAAAAAGAGAGAGCAAGGGGCACGGGAAGGGTTTGGAGAAAGAGAAACCCCGGGGTTAATTCAGAGATGTCACTCTCAGGTTTGCGCACACAGAGTCCAGGGGGTTCGAATAACACCAAACACAAGGGGTAGACACAGAAGCGGGCGTAGACCCATTATTACTGATTCACAGAATAATGCACCCATCTACTCAAAAATGTTTGTTACGTATGGCATGTCGTACGTAACTAGTGTTACATACGATATATCGTATGTAACGCTGGTACATAGAACTCTACGGCACTCTACTCCAGTTTTATATTGGTGCCATTTCAGCTTGATATGGGTGCCACACTCCAGTTTGACATTGATGCCCCCTGTTTGGGATCAAGCAAAATTCAAAGCTTCAATTGGTTTATTGGGAACTTGATCAACTCATTGCAGCAACAGTACTGCCAGGTAGAAACAGAAAGTGGGTGCTGTTATGCGTTAAGGAATGAAATATTGAAAAGACATCAATCGAATGACGATATAAACGTGCCACACATGCACGAGGTCTGCGGTCCCAGCCAAGTGGCAAGTGCTTCGCGGGGGGGGGGGGCGGCGGAGGCTTTCGTACTGCCCAAGAGAGTGGAGGAAGTGCTAGGACAGGGTAAAATATTAAAATTTGATCGGACATAAAATTTTTTATATTTTTTTGGCAAATTTTTTCCAATTTTAGTTCTTTACCTCACATTTTTGCAAAAAATTTTTCATGCCTTGGCGTGGAATAAGGCAGCAGTTCGGAACTCCATGAGGGATCGGGTGACTTGCCACGGGAGATCGATGCTTCTCGCCCAGGGTGGTTCAGTACCTCGAGGTGATAATCCCATTTTATCAGCATGCATGATTTTATCACAGTTGTGTGCTAATCGTGGAAACTCCGGTTGCCACGTTTCAATGTTTTAAACAAGTAAATTGCATTTGACGAAATTTAAGTTCATATATATATTGTTTAGTTTTCCCGCAAATTCGGTGTTGAAATTCCTTGTGTAGAAAATATTAAGTTGCTGCCCGACTTCCATTTCAACAAATGTACAGCACGCAAATCGGTATCGTAATACACATCAGCCATAATTATTGCACATCCACTTGTATCAAGAATAATAGATGTCGTTATTCAATTGTATGACAATGTTGTGACATCCAATTTATTCGAAATTTAAATAGCCGCTTGCACCCGTTTAATCGATATACACAACGTACGATTCGTATTGACTGAATTAAAATATTAATATCCATATTGGCCTATAAACTATTTTACACAACTGTCTATAACGCTTTTTGAAACGATTATCTTGGCGCTAACGGCTTTTTAATGCATTATCGTCGAACCAGTACTTTAAAATCGTAACCAGAAAGCTTGGACAGCAAAATCCAAACGGGTTTTAACCATGCCCATACCTTTCGGGACACTTTACAGTAGTTTCCGCATGATAATTAACGGCTGAAACCTTCTTTTAAACAACCTTCGTTATTGTTGAAGTTCTAGTGTTATCGTCGACTGGAGTGTATTTGTATACGAAATTTCAGCGGGCTCTCCAGCACTAACGGGCAAGCAGTACAATGCCCTCTTGGGATTGTTGGACTCGCCATCGGAAGGCGATCAGAATGAGGGGCGATACCCCGGTCCTGTAGATAAAATTTATAAAAGTGTTAAAATGACAACAATAGAGAGAGTTCTGACGAAGGGCGATTCTATCAGCGGTCCCGGGCTAATAGATGTGCGGACGGAGGCCCGCCGGGTATATTTAGAAATGTCTCGACTTGTTGAATATAATGAGGGGTGATGTTCCCACTTCGAAGCTAAGAATAAATTTTCGATTATTTTATGCCCACTATTGGACATAGCCTGAACTGGGGGCACTTTAGCGAGATATAGCGAACTAGCTGGAAGTCGGGCGAAGGCCCGCCGTATGTCGCTGGATCAGCCAGGACAAACCAAGTAAAATAAAGGGTCGCATCTGTACCTTTGGAATTTGGGGTCAAATACGGGTATGTTGCAAGACAGGGGGAGTTTATGTCAATTTTTGTAATATGCCGTATAGAATAGTCACAAAGCGGAGGAGCAACTCGTATAACAGCGCAGTAGCTCAGCGGATCGAGACCCGCTTGGGCTTGTTAGATTACTCAAAGGGTGGGCTACGTAATGATGTATAGAACTCCCGTCGGTCAATCTACAATAACAAAGAGAGATGGCTGAAATGGCGGTAATCTATAGATTTTATATACTGATGACATGAAAGTGACAGTTTCAGCTGCTATCCCCAGGTGGTCCAAACGGCACAACAAAATGGCACAACCTGATGGCGTCCGTTGGTTATCCGATGATATGGCCTGTTCGACCAGGTGGTCAATTCCATCAAGAGAGACCCTATCCATGAGAATAAAGGATCACAAAAGTGATAATCTTACAAAGTCCACTGGAACCACTGGTCGGACACAGGGTTCTGATATTGTAAGTTGACACGAGAGATGTGAAAAGAGGGGATTCGTTCGAGAGGGCGAGAAAAGAAGAAGAGGGGTATTAAAATCAAATATAAATAAATAACATACATTGAAAATTTACCTATTCAGCACCACTATCACCAGCCACACTTAGCGTAAACTTACGGCTATTTGTCTAACTTTAGCGTAATTATTCCTTAAGTCCTGAATTAAGCCATGATGCGATTTCGATCATTATGGCTTCATTGAAAAGGCCGTGAAGTTCTGTATCGAAAAGCGCTCGGGGCATTTTCTTGAACTGTCAACCATTGAATGGTAACGGGGCGACAAACAAGCCCGACACTCGTCGTTTCCGAGCAGTAAGAAATTACCGTACCCGTAACTTTATTATTTTGTCAGCTTGTTGTTTTTATTGTTTTCGCGACAATTGCTCTATGAGTTTCTCAGCCCAGGTAAAATTAATCATTAAGGCTTTGATCACTACCCAACCAATGTTTTAACATAAGCGATTCATGGCATCCTATTCCCGGACGGTCATAATAGTGGAACTTAGATGGTATGGGGCAGCCAGTCGAGTTCCGAGTAAGTTCTGCAGCTTATACAAGAAAAACTTATGTCATCCTTATAATCCTAAGGTGTTTAGTTGGACTAGCAGCACTACTATCCAGCTAAGTCTATTATAGACAACTCCTCAAACGAACCCACTGAGATCGATTCATGGCCAGCGTGGACAGTAATCTCTCAAATATGAAGCAATACAAAACATCCTAAACATGAAATGAAATTGATAAAACATGCTACGGCACACATAGAAGCACATATAAATAAGCATCATGTGCTAATAAAGCAAAATAGCGGCACGAAGATACCCATGGCACCATGCAACAAACGGTTCCTGAAATCACTTCCCCTCTTTGTCCAACCAGATCGACACCAGATTTCTTACAAAAGTATGCCGGACTTTACTGAAGTTAAATCGTATTCCAGCCTGGACGGTCACCGAGCGTCATAACGCCAAGATCTAACGAAAAACACACGTAACAGACCGGAACGGTCCTGTTACGCCAGCACATATTTATCTGGCCTGAGTATATAAGTGAAGCATGGAATCCGCGTCTTGTTGGTGGTTCTTAGTTGACTGAAACAGTACAAAGCATCAAGGTCCGGAGTCCTAGGAGGGATAGCCGGTGCTAAAATTTATTAAACCAATGCATCTTTCACAGAGAAATGCATGTACTTACTCGACATCATCAGCATATACAAGCGTGTGTATGTAAACACTGCATTCGATAATATGTAACAACCGTCGCGAGCTGTTACGTAAAGCGGGTTCTGCGTAACAACTTTGGTACGGTATTACGCATAACTGCTTGTGTGTATTGTTCTATTTGTTTACGCTCGTATGTTGTTATACATACATTCCCAGCTTTATAATAACAATCGAACATTGTAACGAACAGTCTTAACGATATATGCTTAAGGCCCGATGTCTCACTCTACGGTAGCCAATGCCACAAGGCGGGAGGTCGGTGTTTGGCCTCTAAAGGAGTCAGTCCGTTGGCTTAGGAATACGGCAGGTAGGCAGAATCTCGAAATTTGTAGAAGCTCATAATTTCCCCAAATGTGATCTATTGGAGTAAACTCTGTTTTAATACCTCAAATACCAACTCTGACGCAAAATTTACCATATGTTAGCATCATACATGCTCATGGGTTTTAGCAGGAGGGGCATTCACTTGAGGTGCGGATCCCACCTCGGCACAAAGCGCCGAGCCGTCCCTATCAGGTCCACTAATCCCTGGCAGGCGCCGAGCCCATATGCCTTGCACCCCCATCCAACGGCTGACGTGCAACCGGGCTACCGTTCTCTCTGAGGACCCTACTACCCCCTGGGACCTCGGACCTCGAGCATGTATGATTAGCATCGACTGTTGCTACAACTCCTGTTGTAATGACCTGATACTATCGCTAAAAAATCTGTAATAATAGCACCAACTATTGTTGCAGCAATTTCTGGGCATTGTAGCATTTAGCTTGTGCGATCACTGCAGAAATTGTGAGATTGGAAGCTATACTCTACCAACTTCGTAGCAGTAAACGCGAATTATCGATACATTTATGAAAAATTTCATGTAGTAATTTATTATGCTCATATGCCTTACAATGTAAGTTCACACATTTTTTGTGAACGCTGTATAAATAATGGAGAAAATTCATCAAAATTGAGAAAATCGAACTTCTATACAAATTTCGATATTCTATCTACCTTCCATACTGCACCTCGGTAACCGGCTGACACCTTTGGAGGGCGTAGACAAACTTTCTACTGCCGTGGCAGGACTACCATCTTCTGAGATCTCGTACCTTAAGTACATATAACTTATACTGTTCGTAGCAACATTCGAACGTAATAAATAATCATCGTACCATCATTAGCAGTGTTGTCACATACAATCTATTATGTGTAACTGTGTACCAAAGTTGTTACGCTAAACCCGCGAACTAACAACTCACGAAGCTAGGTGCATACTTTTGAATGAAATGTTTTGTATATGCTGACGATGTCGAGTAATTGCACCCGTAGTCAAAATTAAAATAAACAAAGCGAACAATTAGATATAAGTTGGTCCTCATTTGTAATTTGTCATCTCGGGGCGCTGCAATCGTCCGTTACCATTACACATAGAGACCTGATTTCTGTGTTATATTTTTTCGGCTGAGGAAAAACCCATAGTGGGCAAAGATGAGAGTTTAATCATCTATATTATTATGAATAAACGTAAAATTAAAAAAAATATTTTTCTGGGAAATGGCATACAGAAAGGATAGTACCTATATAGTGATTTATAATATAATAGAAATATTGCTATTGACAGGAAACGGACTGTGCAAGGAAAAAATTGGAAAGAAAAATACGGTATGATTTGGCTATGAGTACTAGTACAGGCAGGTTATAAACTGTGTTGACCATACGGCAGGACTGGACAAACAGAAAAAGAAATAAAGCAAAGTTGCTTAATATATCTTTGTGATTTAGGTTAGCACTAAATCTCTGGCGAAACTTCAAGACAGCGACGCTGTAATAAGCAAGAACATATATAAAAAAATGGAAGCGAGCATAAATCAAATACTGATAAGAAGTTGGAGTGAGAATCAAAAATATAGAAGAGAACTTTTTAAGCTAATTAAATATGTTCAAGTTAATGTTAATTATTTAGGAGTATTGTTAGAATACTTTCCCCAAAGATTCGATAGCTATTGTTATATTTTATGCTTTTGTAATGGGAACGCGGTTTGCATAAACTCTACCTGCGGAGCTCCACACCCCACAAATTATTAGCAGGACACCAGGGGTGGGCTCAGAACAGACGAGAGTTGTCGCCTTCTGGTCCTATTGTTCAAAGGTATAACCCCCATGCGAATACGGCCTACGTTGCCTAGTGCATGATATAGGTCCCCCTGGTTGCAGCGGCCCGTTCACCCAACTGAAGGGGAAGTGGGACACCTTGTTACACAAACCCTGACGGGTTTCACAGCTGCCGAAATATCCGCAGCGTGTCGTGCGAGATCGGTAAGACGACGTTGGCAAATCATATCGCGTCCTAGATAGCCTTGGATGAGATTTTTAATTGACGTTTTAGCTGTATTTGCTACCGAGGGGTGTGATAGCGTAAGGTGGCTAAGCACACAACGTGAGAAAGAACCATATTGACACTTTTGGCTAACCGGAGCGGGAACCTAAAGCCTAGTCAGGTCTTAGCACAACTTACATGAACGAAAAACGGTTAGGGGACTGTCCTAGTCGAGAAAAAGCACAAGTGTATTCTTAATAAGCACAAAAAAAATGATCGCAAGTGTTGTTGTTTATTTATCTTACGGGACCGCTTGATATTGTCGGAGCTTATAGTCTTTGCTTGGCCGTTCTGTTCGTGCTTAATACGCGACGCTCCGGCCCCAGGGCTCACTATAATACACAATGTCTACACTCGATTAGTTTATTTAGGCCACCGAACATATAGTCCTTCCAGCCACTGGGGTGCGCAAGTCCGTGGTATAGCGTACCAGTACAGCGGTAGTGTTCCATGGGTAGCGTTTCAAACCAAGGGATAACTTAGTGGGTCGCACTAATCGTTTCTGCTCGGATCAAGTGTTATTATGTTATAACGCTCATAAATTCGATCAATACGCGTGCCCCTTATACAGTTTATTTATAATAATACGACGCTGTGAGTTTATCGGCCTTCTCCGCGGCACGTTTCTTACCAAAACGTAACCGACATCTCCAATGGTGGCCAAAGGGGAAGTGGTGGAGATACAGAGCGAGTTCGAGATTTACCCAAAGATATAAGTAAAATCAAGACTAGGGAAAAGAAGCCACGAAAGGGGATGATCCGGTCTACCAGCGGTCTGAGATACACTTTATCACTGGATGATAGTTGCGCGAGTTCCACGTGGTAGACATGTCATTGTCCCGGGCAGGGATATCGAGTTTAGGTCAAGATCATATACGATAGCCTATAGGCTAAGTTAAGCTAAGTTGGCCGTGCGAATGTATACAGACTAATTAAAACGACTATTTAACCCATTCAAGTTGATTACTAATTACGTGTAACACACTAAGCAGGCTTAAACCATGGGTTGCATTGAAAAGTAGATTGGCCTGGAACAAAAATTGAGAGTTTAGTTACGGACTGAATTTGTGCACTCGGCACCCTTTTAGCCGCAACTTCTTCAGAATTAGGTTAATGCTAAATTGAATTTCGGTTAGCAGAATCGCGTGTCCGTGCTAATATTGACTGTACCCTGGTGAGTTCGGAGAACGTGCCGTGGGTAATGATTTTGGATACTAGAAAAGCTTAAATGGAACGAATGAATTTCGAAGTTAAAAACGGGGATTTTAGCTAACGTTGGGGAATAAGAGTAATCGTGTCCATAACTTTTATGCCCTGGCGAGTTCGAATAACAAGCCATGGTACATCGATAGTTCTTTTAGGGGAGTAAGTTATGACCGTAAATGGAACTTTTGTAGAAAATTTAAATTGTGGAAACGAATAGACTTTTAAGCAAGATTTTTAAGAAAAAAAAGAATTATAAAAAAGTTTTAGAATTTGGAAGAAAAGACAGAATTACAATGTTACGAACTTAAACGAAGAGTTTTGGGTGTAGCCATTTCCTAGGCTGCAGCGAGTTCGCGTAAGCAAGTCTGCAGCATCTCGATAATTTATTTAAAGGTTTTTCATACGATTTTTAAATGGTGGTACCGCGCCCGCGTAGGCTAGTACACAATTTAGTTTAAAGTATATCAGAACGTGCTCGAGAACACAAGTTCTGGATTTGACATTCAAAAATTTCATGCAAAATGTCACTGCGTCGAAGAGTTCGCGTAACAGTCCTGTAGCTCGTAGTGAATAGAATTTGAATAAATTTTAGCATAAATTTTGAGAAAGCAAAGTTGGAAGATTTGAGCTAAGAAATTTTATCATTTGGGAGTCACACGAGGGTAGGATTGAACTATATTAGTTCTGAAGGCCTGCACGCTCTGTCTCAGCTCGACAAGCGGCCGGAGTTGAGACACAGCCTGGAGCTATGAGGAACTTTCCGTAAGACTTTTGGCTTGTTTTGGGTACATATTAAAATTCCTTTCGCATAAATAGCTAATCCCTAGATAAAACAAAAACTTGTGTGTTACCTTTGGAAACCGTAATACTAATGTAGAGAAATTGCACCAGAGCACTAGAGCTAAAATTATATACAAGTTGTCTGAAAACAAATATAGATTAATACACGGAGGTCACACGTCCCGCGTTCATGCAAAACAAGAGCCTTCGTTAACAAATCAACCAATATTACCAGGCAAAGTCTGAGTAGACGAGGCACCGTGGCCCTGCCACGTTGGGTATTTTACAAAAACTAACGCATATGCTAGTGACCAGCCCCATCAAATCATTTGTAAGTAACATTCAATAAACTATAAGTAAATTTCAAAAATAAAACCATCAGCTCCCGCCGGATTGATAACACGCACAGCCGCATCGTAAGAATTTTATTACCCAAAGTTAGTTCGAAAATTCAAAGAATTTATAGGAGTACCGTTAGCGAACAACAAACGATTACATATATAAAAACTTAACAGAATCCTAGCATTATGCACCAGGTATAATAACAATAACAAGTTTCCCCAAATGTTGGGAATACAGTAATAGCCGATAGATCCGCACTGCGAACCAACCTTCCTGTAACAATTTTTGTTGATTTTTTATATCATTTTTGGGACAATTGCGTGCGATCATGCATTACAGGATACATGTACCTTAAGTCGTACCTACCTGATAGATTCGTATGGTTCGTGACCCTGAAAAACTAAAGAATGTTATGTGTTAGTGTTAGTGTTAAGGGACAAGTGACACAGGATTTTCCCTAAATAGAACGTGTGAACTGCCAAGCCCCCTAAGCGTGAAATTTCCCCGGCCTGTGCATTGGGCAACCCCTAGGCGAAGCTTGCGCAAAGACACAGTTCCGGTAACTATGTCCCACCCTAGAGAATGCTTACAATGTCACAGCCTTCGACGATAGAGCAGCCCATGTTGTGGCAGCCTGGGTACCAACGGGTGGTAAAAAGGTGCCGGAAAGGGAGAAAGACCAATCCCACCCAGAGGTTCCCGTTTAGGGGATGGGCTGCCCTTTTCATGGTCTGCCATAACCCGGCTAGGGCTTACTCTGCCTAGCGCACCCGCCACCTCAGCAGGGTGCCGAAATGCAGGTAACCTCCTGCAAAGTCACTGTGTGTGAGCCTACATGTACTTATATGCGTGTATGTATGTACCTACGGGAATATGTATGAATACCGAGCGTGTAGGCATGTGAAATATCTGGGCCTATATACAACAGTACGGTGCTAGGAGCCTAAGACCGTTCACCAGCGAGATTCGCATACACGTTGTAAAAGAAGTGACCTAATCACCGGCACCCCATAGCAAGATAACACTAAAACCATTGTAAGACGCTCATAATTAAATTATTAACTGAACCAAGAAAAAGTGAAAATCGTGAAAAAAAACAAAACAAAATATACACGAAGTGAATATATAAAACTACGACAAAAACAGCACAGAATATTATACTACTACATAACATCGTCGGATAATTATATCGAATTCGCAAAACCAACCAAAATAGCCACCCTTACACAGTAGAC
Organism: Trileptium ribeirensis; assembly: GCA_030248225.1. Lineage (NCBI taxonomy): Eukaryota > Metazoa > Nematoda > Enoplea > Enoplida > Thoracostomopsidae > Trileptium > Trileptium ribeirensis. Next base: position 41,122 of record JASANE010006098.1, on the reverse strand, counting down.
CTCAATTAGCTAAGTAAATTTATTTAGTAAAACTTGTTTTATTATTTATTATTATTATCTTATATATATTTTAAAACAAATTTTGGAAGTTTTTGGGTGCGGTAGACAGGAAGTTTGAAAATCTTCCCCAGGGATTAAGTAGATTTCTGGATAAAGATGGGTGGTTGGGACCCCGATGATTAGTTGTAGAGGTTCCTATATCATATAAAAGTGATAAAAGTCAAATATTGATATATTTGTTTTTGGAAGAAAACGGTAGAAATTAGAGGAACCCAAGGTTAATAAAAATAGAATAAAAATGAGATTAGGGGGTTTCCCACCTAGGGAAGAGGTTAAATATAGTCCGACAGTATTGAAAAATTGTACCCGAATTGGGAAAATCTTAGTACATTTGTAAATTGGATAGAAGAGTAAAAATGTTGACTTTTAGGTAAAATGGAATGTTAAATTAGGGTATAGGGGTGATGTCCCCAATGTAGGAGTAAGTGATGGGTTCACCCGAGTGGGGACAAATGTGAACCTACCCGATATGGAACATAACACACCCCATCGGGAGGAAATAATAATAAATCAGGGACAGAAATAGTATTTAAGTAAAAATAAGGAAATGTGTGAAATTGTGGATTCAGAGTCAGTTTGAAGAGGTAATATATCGATGGAGAGTAAGAAATGAAAGGTGTAATATGAAATTTAGATAGTTTTCTTCCCCTCGGAGATAAATATAGGAGTCACCCCTGTGGGAGAATTGATATCCCCCAGGGGAGGGTAAGAGAATTGTTAGGATGTTAGTAATTAGGTCAAAACCAATGAAATATGGTCACTTAGGGAGGGGAAAATACAAGGTTGGACCTACCCAAAAGTTGACACCCCCGGACCCGACTCCTCAACGTCCCGGTTGAGTATGTGATCTAGGGAGCAGGTCAAACTTGTATTTAAAATTTTCACTTCTACATGAAGAGGAATTATTGCATATAGAACCCATATATTATTATTAGATCATAACAATATTAGTTATATAAAATGTCAGCAAAATGATTATAATGTAATACAACATATTATCAATACGAACATAAGCAAAGCATTATGGCAGTAAAAGATTATCGCTGAGCAAACGTATTACACACCGTATACAGTTAATTAGCAAAGATATTTGGATATAAAGTTACATCAGATATTAAGTTATACAAAATAGTTATACAAATCAATTATATAAAGTTATACAAAATTAAGTGAAGCAAATAGAAATTTTTGTCTATGCTGGTTCAAAAATTCTTTGTTTGAAATATGAAAAATGTTCATAGAGCTATTTTAAAATTTTAGTAAGTTGTGTTGATTGCCAAAGCAAAGAAGTTGGTTCTATAAACCCAGTTATAATTTATGAATTAAACTTAGTTAAAAAGTGATATTGCGATTCTGGCTCTGTCTAGCCTGAAAGTTGTAAAGATTAACATCGGAGGCAAAGATACACAATAATATATTATAATACATGATGTAAGTACTTTAATATAACGAAATAAGCACAAAATATAACACATCCCTGTAGTCAAGCTCGACACAATAGTATAGAGGTAGGTATTCGGTGGAATTTACTATGAGTATATTATAAATTTTACAAATTTTTTAACTCTGGAAAAATCATAATGTGGAAATTGATAGATTTTGAAAAATTCCAATATAAATTTTCTTATGAAATTATTTTAGATCTGTATTAAGTTAGAGTTCTTTATCCTTTTAGATAAAAGTTCAGTTTTTACTCCCAAAGCGGAACCGTGTGTTTAGCTTTAAGTTATTTCAGAATAGAGAAAAGATTTAGTGATTTTTCAAGGAATACAGTAAAATTAGTTAAGAATTTGGTTTTGAAATTTCAATTTTACGTGAGTCTGACACCTATAGTTGTATGATTTTAAAATAAACATATTGGTATCACCACATAATCACCAGGTAATATGTATCCAATAGAAATACAGGCAATAGAAAAGTAACACAGGCATCTTTGCTATTGACTATAAAAATATATATTTGGTCCATTGCAAACACAATTCATATTTTTCATTCTTCTGTTGGCATACGATAACATATCAATGGCACATTATTTATTATCCATATAAAGTGAATTGTCGATAATTGTCATCATGACGAAAGTCAAATTCGAACTATAGTGACTAATAATTACAAGTTATTATTGCTATTAACATATTAACATTTATTGATGATTGTAAACACCCCATTCAGCATCGGGCATATCCGGCAGTGGTCGATTAAGAGATGCGAATATATTGAAATCGCCCTGGTTTATGCGCCGAATTTGTGCCGGTAGATAACTAACTGGTTGTAAATAATGTTCAGGCGACAAGTAAGGTGGTGCGATGAAGTTTGGTAAACAGGATCGATATCCTGGATATAGGCGACGCATACGATTGTCCGCGCGATCGACTTGTGCCGCAAAAAGGATGAAATTGTCGCCGGTGCTGTTCCCAAAATGGCTCTATTCGTGCACGACGACGATTAGCGGTGTTCAACCACTGATTCCGTTCCGGATGATTATTCATCACTGGCTCCTGTAAAAGACGAATTTGAGTGTCCAGCTCTTCTAATGTGCGACGAACTGTTTCCAAAGCATCCCCAAGGTGTGGTCCAAACCGTTCGTACCAAGCCCTAACCTTCCGTCGAATATGGGAACCATACACGTTCTTCGGATGTTTGTTCCAATGCCGCCATGCCGATTCATTTCACTGAGATTGAAAAGTAGTAGAATTGGAAACGGGGTGTGATGCATGATGTTAGTGATATCCAACGTTCTTTGATAAAAGTTGAACCGAATTCGACTCGCTAATGCTTACAGAATGACTTGGTAGATCTGATTCGCTCCCGGCCTTGTCAATTTCGTCTGAAAATACTGGAATGCTGTAAGTCCAACGCGTTCAATTACATGAATGTAGTCAATTCTTCTGACCGGTTGTTGTAATTCCGCTATTAACTGATAAAAGTGTATTCGTAGCTGATTTAAATACTCATTTTCTGACCGTACTAAAGAATTAGGTGTATACATCGGTCGCCATTGTATTAGATGCGGTAGCAGCGGTTGATGTCGCAACTCCTCCGTACTAGGCCGTTCTGCATAATCCACTAACCATGTGGCATCCGCAGCTGCAATGTGGACTACATCCGTACCTGAATCCTCCTCAATCGGAAACTCCTGAATTTCCTCTTCCGGTGACGGACAAGGTGCCGATGTCGAAGGGTGATGAAAACCATACGTACGCGATCGCGCTCCCAGTTGCGTTGCCGCTCGGGGAAACGTAACATTTCCAAGGGTGACCTGCAAGTGTGGTAACGTTCCCTGCGTGAAGAAGGGTTGTGTATTTCGAGAAAATTGTGAGCCTTCCCGTATTGTTGCCCGTCGTTCCCGTTTCGCAATTAGTTGTTGCATTGTCTCCATACGAGCAAGAATTCGCCTAGCTCGCTCCACTGGATCGGTCGTTTTGCCTACTATACCCATATTTGGATGTGCTGGCTGTTTGCCCGAAGTTAAAGGAGCGTTGACAGCACGTTCTTCTGAAGTAGAGGTAGATTCATCCCGGGACTTGGAAGAAGACTGGCGTCGCCGTTTCGCCTCTATAGGTCGTCTATGTCTTTCTGCTCCGATTGCAGCCGGAGTTTAATCGCACTGCACCGACATATCCGCAGTGACAGGCCGCGCTTGCAGAATAGAAATTTGTGTTGTTTGATCTTGAATTCGCTCTTCCAACGTCGTGATACGAGCGCGATACTGGTGTATGCTTTCTTGCATTGTTTCGTTTTGGCGTTGCAAACGTGTCATTCCTTGTTGAGATTGCGTATTTTCCGTTTGCGAATCGCGTAACGCTTGTTCCAATTCCGCGTTGCGACGCTCATTTACAGCATTGACTTGCTGTAATTGAACTAATTCCGCTTGTATACGAATCATTTGTTCCTCACCGCTGCGACACACAGTCGGTACTGTTCGAATGGCATTATCAGGCATGGTCCACGCAGTTGGCCTCGTGCAATCAGGCATATCCGCTTGAAGCCGAAACCTTGTTGTCGTCGCAATCGAAAGGTACGACTGATCGGTATGTCGACGTTGTATAATTCCGGAGTTCCCACATGGATTTCCGGATGACCATCATCGTTTAACATACGTCGTATCGGAATAGACAGCTCCAATGCGGTTGAACATCCTGTATGATAATCTTGTCCACCGCAACAATCTGTGGTAGCATGGTCTGGGCATAACCACTTGTGACAATGCGAACACTGTATGTATGGTACGGCCACGCAGATATCACGCAATATGTGGTTCGCTTTACTCCATACCCATCGTCCAAAAGCACAATGTCTAATCGCTGTAAGTTGATTATGACATCCGTGTTCAGTGATGTGCCCACGGCAAAAACTCAATCGACAATGCGCACAAGTAAATATAGACATTCGTTGACAGATTACCGTTTGACATCTCACATTGGTTTCAGGCGGCCAAATTGGTTGCCGTCGAATAAAACGAACAAAGGTTCGTACTGACCGAGGTCGCCAATAAAGTCTTGTAACCCACCTCGTTGGAAGTTCAAATAAACGGTTGATGACTGACTAACGGTAGTATCTTCCATCAGAACCTGACTCGGGTGTTCTCCCACATACCCTGTTGGCAAAATATTAGACTGCAGTCCTAACGATGTAGATTGGACACCCGGCCACGCCACATTGCTGGAAACCATCGGCGGACATAGGGAACAGTACTTGAGCCAGACGTGGTTGTAGACAACGCCTCCATCGGATTTGTCCAGGTATGAACGGGTGGTGGAACTGTAAACGCAAAAGTAGTACCTAATGGTCCTACTATAGAAGGTACTAATGTAGTAGCGTTGGCTGAAGGTAACGATGGTTGTTGTACTGATACCGTTTAAGGTTCCCAAGGTTGATCTAGTCGTCTTGGTTGAGCGATCGTTGTTGCTATAGGTTCAGTGACCGGGACAGCGTGGCCGGATGCGGAGCTACTCGCCGGTTCCAAATACGTTTGATACTCTGCAGGCAATGTTTCCGTCTCGAACCAACAATCAATGAAAGCTAGAGTATCCATTGCACTGACAGAAGTTGTGTTGTATCTCTCGATGAAACAATATGGCCCAGCTGCTATGGCGGTGGTACCATTTGAGGTATTGGCTGACTTTGAGTAACCTCAGCATCTGGAAGCTGTTCAGTAATGCATACTGCTGCAATTGCTTCTTGTAATTGCTTAGTCCCCACCATTGTGGACTCTATTGGATTAGCCGGCGGCGGCTGATTAGCCATATCACATTGCTGTACACTCTCCGAAGGTGCAGTCGACGACGTGTGAGTAGCCGGTAACTCCATTTGGTTCGGCTCTTTCTGTTGTGTGCGTTGCTGCACCCTTTCCCGTTGCTCTTCGACATGATATGCGTAATCAAATAAGATGATTGGTATCGCACCATTACGTCGTCGTTGATCCTCAGTAACTCCTCGTCACAGCGATGTACCAATAGTTTTGCTTTTCTCCCTTGTCAGACGGACACCTTGTATATTAATGTCAGGTCGCGGTAACTCCCAAGCTCGTTGATATTTTGAAGCTACTGTACTCCAACGAATTCGTTCCGAGGTATCCAATGCCGGATACATGTGCTTGATGTCCAGTTCGTCTGGATCGCGGACGTAAATCATCGGATAAGGATGATGGAAGTGAAAGTCCTTGCATGTCCGTTGACACAGCTCAAAAAACTTTGGAATAAAGTCTGCCTCTACGGTTGGATATAGATTCGCTTTCTAAAAATTAAATTCGATTTGCGGAACTTTCAGAAAATGGGCATCGGCAAAAACGTCCACAATAAATCCTTCATCCATTCTTGCACGTCTTCGATCGTTTTTATCCCTCCATTCATGGTTGAGCGTTCTTCGGCTGCCATGATTGCTAAATCGGGCACTAATGCATCCATTGATGCATATACTATGAATTCACGATACGGTACCCGTTTTCGTGGAGCCGTCTGTCGATACTCTTTCACCTTCTTTTTATATTCTTTAGGTGGTGGTGGAAAGTAGTCGTATATAGTTTCGCTAAACGCTCGCATTGCCAACTCACCCCATGGTGTCATCGCAGGTCGTTCCTGGTATAACGTTTGTCGAAACTCTTCCTCTAGGCGGTTACTTTTCGGCGCATATTGCTCGTGTTCGTACTCCATCTTCAAAGCTTAAAGATCGAGCCAATGATCCGCTTTGAGTGGTGGTTTTCTACGCAATACTTCGAGACGCGATAAGTAATGACGATCGCAATGGCCGGCCCACGTAATAATGTACAATGTCTCATCCTACAGAAACTGACATAAAATGTCCAATATGGTGAGGTAGAATGCAAGCGAGTCAATGAAGACAACTAGACCTTCTATTGTCGCTAGCTGAATCGTTGCGGCAAAACCTTGTTTGACTCCCAGTCGAGACATATTTCGGACATTAAACCAGGACTTGGACAAGAACGGTGCCACACGTCCATAACGCGTGTGTCGTGGACAACGATGTGCCAACGTTGCGCCGATACCAATATCATCTTGGCTTAGCAAATCACGTGCGTTTTCATTCTTCAACCATTGCGGTAATTGAAACGCTTCATTGTCCAGACCTATGATATTCCAACTAGACTCCCTCAACAGCGCCAATGCCATTTCTAACTGGGGTTGAGTTCGTACACAGAGAACCATTCGTGCCAAGCCTAGTCGGCGATAAAATAATCGAGCGTACGCGATGATCTCGATTTGAGTTTTAGTGCGCTCTTTGATTGTCGTATCCACTAATTCCGGCGGTCTAGAACAATATGTGTCTATGATTATACGGATTATACTGTTCTGTCATTCTGCATACACTTGATGATCCATGGCAACATAAAATATTATTCCAAACATTCTAGTTCCAGCCTAGGCATAACATCACTAATTTAATACATAAACTTTGAACATACTACAACCAGGATTGCAAGAGTTTGACAAATTTTGTTTAAAGGTTCATTAAATAACATTGAAGAATTCTTTGAATTGTGTGATGAGTAGTTATAATAAAGAATATCTTAAATCTAATTTCCGAATTTAACAGTTTAGTGGAAAGGATATTAGGTATTAGGTCAACGATATTAGGGGTTTAAATGTGGTATAGGTAGCTACAAAATTTGCCAACCTACACGACTTTACAACTGTTGTAATAATATGTCTCATACAATTTTGCTGGAATTCAAAACACATTATCAATAACCTGACCATGGGCAATTACTCCGGCCACAATTATAGAAACCTTAAATCACGAAATTTATTACTAGAAAGTTTGTAAAACATAGTCTGATAAGACTTGAATGTTTGTCAGAACACCGATTGCTAATTAGTATTGAAATTATACTGTTAAAGTTGCTACAACTGCGCTCCTACGCTACACTCAGCACAGAACCATTGTTCCGATGCCGTAGGCAATTTAAGCCCTACACAATCTAAATGAAACCAATAATGCTCTGAATGAGCTCCATCACAAGCTACCCATTCATTTAAACGCCGTGGTCTGCTTTTACCAAGTACATTGGGTGCATTAACTTGACGACAAACCCTACAAAGGTCTCTAATTTGAGAGTTTGTAGGAATTTTACCCCGTAAATAGCCCAAGTATTGTTCTATGTTACCCAATTATAATTTCACCATGTCTTTATGGACTAGTATATCCCGACCTTGTGGTTGGTTTATTTCCTGAATTTCTAGGTTGTGACCATCCACCCGTTGTACCCTATACAAAGTGCGAAATAAGGGTTCCAACTTTGGATGAAATCCCCGACCACGAGCAGTCTTTTCCAGCAGGAAGACTTAGCTGCCCTCAATAATATCGGCTCGATTCGCCGAAACACGCCGATCGTATTGTTCACTATATCGTTCCTGGGTCTGTTGTAATTGTTCTCTACACTCGGTCCATAATACATGTAACTCGGTGTACAAGTCTTGCACGTATTTTTGCACTGAGTCTGAATGTACTTGTAGTGGTCGTGGTTCATTTGCTAGGTCCATATCGCGTCCATAGTTCATACGATAAGGCGTTTCACCGGTAGCCACATTTGGGGTAATACGATACGCCATACAAACAAGTGGTACATATTCATCCCAGCAATCCGGATTCTCATCGGCAATTTTACGCAGAACACGAATAAGCGTCTGATTCCAGCGTTCGACTAATCCGTTGGATTGATGATAACTGCTACTACAAAATTGAGTTTCACCCCACGGGAACTCAAAGCTTTTTGATGTGTCTCCGCCATAAATCCACCACCTCGATCGACGATGACAGATTGGTTGTTGATATTGTGGCGCAAGTTTACCACTTCTAGGTGAACCCTATTTCGAGTATTTACTTGTTGATCCTTGTGATCAACAACTCCAGCATCCACTGCATACGCTACCACGTCGTCACGTTCATACGCTGCAGAAGAGTATGCTTTTTCGATATCTTCCTTTGAAATTTGAAGTAAAGGCGGCCGACTCATACCATCAGCATTTGTCAATTTGAGCCCCAGCATATACTTTACCTCAAATGGATACTCTTGTAACTTGATGGTCCATCGAAAAAGTCTACCCGTGAGTCCATCCAAATTTCGGCGACCGTTCAGTATATACGTTAAACATTGATGGTCAGTATATACTGTAACATAATTACCTATGAAATACGGCCGATATTCCTTGAGCGCACGTACTATAGCCAAGCATTCTTTTTCAGCTATGCTATAATGCATTTGAGCTGGCGAAAACTTCTGTCCACCATAGACTATTACACGTAACCGACCATTTTCGTCCTCTTGTTCCAATACATTACCGACACCATAGTCACTAGCATCCGTAAACAAAACAAAGGGTCTTGCATAATCTGGGTAAGCTAGGATGGGTGTCGTGGTGAGCTCTTGCCTTAACTGTTCAAAAGCCGTATCGCACACTCCTGTCCATCCCGAGGAAAACTTGACTCCTTTAGGACGCTCCCTCTTAGTTTCATATAGTGGTGCCGATACAGTAGCGTAGTTAGGCACAAACCGTCGGTAATAATTGGTAAGACCAAGAAAACTACGTACTTCCTTTACACAGGTAGGCTTAGAGCATTTTCGCACCTTTTCGATTTTGCTAGGACCTGTACTTATTCCCTCACGTGAAACTACGTGTCCAAGAAATTGTACCTTCTCCTGAGCAAAATGACATTTCTTCTCCTTGACTTTAAGGTCGGTTTCACGTAAACGTTGCCAAACTTGATGTAAGTCAAATAAATGTTGCCAAAAATTTGCTGAAAATACAATTATATCGTCGATGAAATACAAACAACTGATCCCCAGCAATCCCAGCAACACGGTCTGCATAGTTTACTGAAAAGTAGCAGGTGCGTTGGTTAGACCAAACGGCATACGATCCCATTCGTATAACCCCTCGTGGGTAACAAAAGCCGTTTTGGGTTTACTTTCCTCGTCCATGCAAATTTGCCAATAACCTGACTGTAGGTCCATAGTCGAAAAATATCGTGTTCCACGAAGTGACTCCAACTGTTCATTAGTACGCGGCAACGGAAACGCATCTTTCACCGTCAAAGCATTTACTTTACGATAGTCAATGCAGAAACGTAGCGTACCATCTTTCTTATGTACCATCACTACGGGACTAGCCCACGGACTATTGGAGGGTCGTATCGCTCCAGTAGCTTTCATTTGCTCAATTTGTCGCTCAATTTCCTGTCGCATTGCATGCGGAGCAGGAAAGGCTTTCTGCCGAATAGGTACAGAATCCGTATTGATCGTATGCAACGTAACACTACAAACTCCGAGTTCCTCATTCGACTTGGCAAAAATATCACGATGTTCGTCAATTAACAGTTGTAGATAGTGTTTCTCCACGTCGTCCAACACTAATGATGACAAATCCACACCAGGTATTGGTTCTAGTTGATCCTTACGGTTACTTCGAGCCTTGAGATATTGTTGCAACCGATCCGGGTTTATCCAATGCTGATGCACTGGCTTAGGTACAGATCCTAATCCTAAATTAGTGTCACTAGCTTGTACTGACCGATTTCCTCTTCTTCCTCGTCTGGAGGGTAAATATAACTACTAACTACAGGCTCGATTCTAACACAAACAAGTCCTTTTGGAACAATTAGCTTTGAATTAGTGGTAATGACGATAGGTACCCAGAGTTTACCACTAGATTGGACAACCCCCACAGATCTCGCAACCAGCACCGTTTGGAAAATGGCCGCGCCATCCTCTGTGGCTTTCATTACAACCTGGGTGCCAGACTGAAAACCTGTGGATCCGTCTGTATCTCCAATACAGATGCCGTTCGTCCGTCAACTTCTTGTTGAATTGCAGTAAATCCACAATTCCGATCCACTTTTTGGTAATCACGAGCCAGAAAATTCCATGTTAATACCTCAACAGGCATTCCGGCAATCAAAACACCGGGTCCGGGATAAGCAATCGCAACGTGGTATTGCTCGAAGAATTGATGACCAAGGATGACCGGGTATTTCAATTCCTTGACTGCATAAAAAGGATGAAATTCCTCAGTAGCCAATCCAGTGTTGACTGGTATCTGTGCAATTCCCACATATGGTAAATCACTTCCATTGATAGCACGAAGGCGTTTTGCACTATTAATACATGGCCAATGACTCAAAGACATTATATACAGCCCTGCATCGATCAAGTTCACACACGCACCAGTGTCAACGAATGCGCGAGCAATGACGTCGCTAAGAACCACGTCAATAAACACTAGTCCCGTTTGCCGCTGTGCCTTTTGCAGGGTCGCAGTAGTAACAAATTTCGTACCGCAGTTACCATCCAAGATTAACTCTTGATTTTCCTCAGAACGGAAAATATCCTCTTCGATACAGCCAGAATCCCAGACAACTTCCTCGTCGGTCGTGGACTCCATCGATTCCATATTCAAGTCATTATTATCGTTCTCAGCATCCATCCATTCTGTAATCTCGGCTACGTGAGGAATTGGTCGCTCTGATGGTGTTTCAGGTCGGCTTCGTTAGATGTTGGTAACGATGGACAGTTCGTTGACACATGACCAAAACCAGTACAAGCAAAGCATCGTCGCTGAGTATTCACTAGTGGATTTACACGAAGATTGGTACCAGTACTCAGTAAAGTGTCGCCTCCAATACGTTGCTGCCGACGATTTCCATCAGCACCAACATTGTCATTACGTGCATTATTCCAAGGATTGCGTACAATCGCAGTGTCGGTTGCTACGTTAGGCCTTGGTGCGGTCTGAAGTTTCATCTGCTCAAAAAATTGCTTCATCATCTGCTGCAATTCCGCTGTAGATGAATCGTTGGGTTTCGTTGCCGCCTTACCTAGGGGGGGGGGGGGGGGGTGGGGGTTGGTGTTTGGTTTGGTTGTTGGTTGTGTTTTTGTGTGTTTGTTGTTTTGTGTGTTTTTTTTTTGTGTGTTTGTGGGGTTGTTTGTTTGGTGTTTTGTGTTTTGGTTTGGGTTGTTTGTGTTTTGGGGTGGTTGTGTTGTGTGTTGTTTTGTTTTGTTGGTTGTTTGTTTGTTAATTTTGTTGTTTGTTTGTGGGATTTGGAGATTTGGTGCGTATGTCTTTGGTTGGATGTATTGGCTCGGGTTTGATATTGTTGGAGGTAATTGTTTTTTGGTGTGTATGAAGTGTGTTGTGATTCTGGATTCTTTTGTTTTCATGGATTTGAAGATGGGATTTCTGGGAGTTGGTGTTGGTGGGCTATGTTCGTGGTTGTTGGAGTTGTTGTGGGGTTGATTGTATGGAGTAGATGTGTGATGTGGCTGGAATTTGCTCGGAGTTATTTCTCTCTTGTGGTGTAGTATTTGTAGGTTTTATTGGGTGTGTTGAGTTTCTGTTGATTCTTCATATGAGATTGGTATTTTATATGGTTCTGCTTGCGCTTTTCGCGGGAATGATTGTATGTGGGTGAGTGGTGCTCTAGTTGTAGTGGGATGAAGTTTTAGTTGATATAATTCTGCTGCTATTGGAGTGTGATTGATGTGGTAGTGTTGATCTTGGTGATTGTGGTTTAGTGTATTTGATTATTGTTTGAGTGTGTTTCCTGGTTCTATAAGGATGCGTAGGGGTGCTCAGTGGATGGATTTTGTTGAGGAATTGTTAGGTTTTGAAGTGGATATGAGGTGGATATTGTGTTGGTTCGCTGTTGTTCATTCTGACTGTTTGAATTGTTGGTGCTGTTAGTATCTGGTATGTTTCTGGGTTGCTCGCTTGTGATTTTCGAATGGTTCGGGTGGTTATCTGTTTTTGGAATGTCGTCGTGTTGTAGGTGAGGATTTGGAGTTTTCGCCTGGATTCGCAGCTATCTATATCTGGTTGGGAGAGGTTGCGCGCATCGGGAGGTGTAGAGGTTGGGGTGTCGTGGTATGGGTTCGGATATCTGTCGTGGGGAATATGATAGGTGGTGCTGTGGAGGCCGTTGCGGCTGTGGTTAGAGTTGTTCTGATTTCAATTACTATCTGGATCTATGATTGTTATTTTTTCTAGTTTAATTTGAATTGTACATTCTAGGTTTTTCTAATAGTATATATTTTCTCTTTGGCTGAATAATTTTCTATAGTAATACTGATTCTATCAGGTTCGGGTTGGGATGGATCTTATTCGAATCTGTGTCTTGATTGTTAGTGCGTGGTGAATATTCTGGTTTTTTACTGTGGAGGCATTTTGGCTTTGAGCGTTGGCTATCGTTGGTGTGTGGTGTTGTCGTGTTTCGCGCTCGGTGGGGTTCGCTCGTTCTAATAGAGTGATGCGAGAGGATTGCCGATTTCTTGTGATGGTGTCGCTGTTTTGCGCTCTTGTGACGGTTCGGTGGTGTTCCTCTCCTGTTCCTCCGTCGTTTTTGTGGGTTGGTTAGATATTATTCTTTCTCCTATTTCTGTCCTGTATAGCTCTTCCTGTATTCCCTCTCTCTCCCCCTCAAAAAATAAACTTAAAAAATAACAAATACCCTTTTAAGGTGGCCATTTCTATTTAAGCTACCTTTCCACTTTCCAGAAGTACATTTACACTCTTAGGTTCAGCCCTATACTTGAGGAGCAGTTTTGCAGCTTTACCATTTATGATGTCCAGCATCCTACCTGTACCATATAACAAAATAGCTAACCATATATCTAACAAATTGGTATTGACCAACTTTAACAAAATATGTATGACCTAACTTCGACAATGACATACCTCGTCGTGGCCACCATGTGAGTTTATCGGCCTTCTCGCGGCATGTTTCTTACTAAAACGTAACCGACATCTCCAATGGTGGCCAAAGGGGAAGGGGTGGAGATACAGAGCGAGTTCGAGAGTTACCCAAAGATATAAGTAAAATCAAGACTAGGGAAAAGAAGCCACCAAAGGGGATGGACCGGTCTACCAGCGGTCGCAGATACCCTTTATCACTGGATGAGAGTTGCGCGAGTTCCACGTGGTAGACATGTCATTGTCCCGGGCAGGGATATCGAGTTTAGGTCAAGATCATATACGATAGCCTGTAGGCTAAGTTAAGCTAAGTTGGCCGTATGAATGTATACAAACTAATTAAAACTACTATTTCACCCATTCAAGTTGATTACTAATTACGTCTTACACACTAATCAGGCTTAAACCATGGGTTGCATTGAAAAGTAGATTGGCCTGGAACAAATATTGGGAGTTTAGTTATGGATTGAATTTGTGCACTCGGCACCCTTTTAGCCGTAACTTCTTCAGAATTAGGTTAATGCTAAATTGAATTTCGGTTAGCAGGATCGCGTGTCCGTGCTAATATTGACTGTACCCTGGTGAGTTCGGAGAAGGTGCCGTGGGTAATGATTTTGGATACTAGAAAAGCTTAAATGGAATGAATGAATTTCGAAGTTAAAAACGGGGATTTTAGCTAACGTTGGGGAATAAGAGTAATCGTGTCCACAACTTTTATGCCCTGGCGAGTTCGAATAACAAGCCATGGTACATCGATAGTACTTTTAGGGGAGTAAGTTATGACTGTAAATGGAACTTTTGTAGAAAATTTAAATTGTGGAAACGAATAGACTTTTAAGCAAGATTTTTAAATAAAAAAAAGATTTATATAAAAGTTTTAGAATTTGGAAGAAAAGACAGAATTACAATGTTACGAACTTAAACGAAGAGTTTTGGGTGTAGCCATTTCCTAGGCTGCAGCGAGTTCGCGTAAGCAAGTCTGCAGCATCTCGATAATTTATTTAAAGGTTTTTCATACGATTTTTAAATGGTGGTACCGCGCTCGCGTAGGCTAGTACACAATTTAGCTTAAAGTACACCAGAACGTGCTCGAGAACACAAGTTCTGGATTTAACATTCAAAAATTTCATGCAAAATGTCACTACGACGAAGAGTTCGCGTAACAGTCCTGTAGCTCGTACTGAATGGAATTTGAATAAATTTTAGCATAAATTTTGAGAAAGCGAAGTTGGAAGATTTGAACTAAGAAATTTTATCATGGGGGAGTCAGACGAGGGTAGGATTGAACTATATTAGTTCTGAAGGCCTCCACGCTCTGTCTTAGCTCGACAAGCGGCCAGAGTTGAGACACAGCCTAGAGCTATGAGGAACTTTCCGTAAGACTTTTGGCTTGTTTTGGGTACATGTTAAAAATTCCTTTCGCATAAATAGCTAATCCCTAGATAAAACAAAAACTTGTGTGTTACCTTTGGAAACCGTAATACTAATGTAGAAAAATTGCACCAGAGCACTAGAGCTAAAATTATATACAAGTTCTCTGAAAACAAATAAAGATTAATACACGGAGGTCACACGTCCCGCGTTCCAGTAAAACAAGAGCCTTCGTTAACAAATCAGCCAATATTACCAGGCAAAGTCTGAGTAGGCGAGTGTTAGAGAGGCACCGTGGCCCTGCCACATTGGGTATTTTACAAAAACTAGCGCATATGCGAGTGACCAGCACCATCAAATCATTTGTAAGTAACATTCAATAAACTATAAGTAAATTTCAAAAATAAAACCATCAGCTTCCGCCGGATTGATAACACGCACAGCTGCATCGTGAGAATTTTATTACCTAAAGTTAGTTCGAAAATTCAAAGATTATATAGGAGTACTGTTAGCGAACAACAAACGATTATATATAAGAAAAACTTAACAGAATCCTAGCATTATGCACCAGGTATAATAACAATAACAAGTTTCCCCAAATGATGGTAATACAGTGATAGCCGATAGATCCGCACTGCAAACCAACCTTACTGTAACAATTTTTGTAGGTTTCTATATCATTTTTGGGACAATTTTGTGCGATCATGCATTGTAGGATACATGTACCTTAAGTCGTAACTACCTGATAGATTCGTATGGTTCGTGACCCTGAAAAACTAAAGAATATTATGTGTTAGTGTTAAGGGACAAGTGACACAGGATTTTCCCTAAATAGAACGTGGGTGTTGGCCCATAACTGCCAAGCCCCCTAAGCGTGAAATTTCCCCGGCCTGTGCATTGGGCAACCCCTAGGCGAGGCTTGCGCAAAGACACAGTTCCGGTAACTATGTCCCACCCTAGAGAATGCTTACAATGTCACAGCCTTCGACGATAGAGCAGCCCATGTCCTGGGTACCAACGGGTGGTAAAAAGGTGCCGGAAAGGGAGAAAGACCAATCCCACCCAGAGGTTCCCGTTTAGGGGATGGGCTGCCTTTTTCCTGGTCTGCCATAACCCGGCTAGGGCTTACTTTGCCTAGCGCACCCGCCACCTCGGCAGGGTCCCGAAATGCAGGTAACCTCCTGCAAAGTCACTGTGAGTGAGCCTAGATGTACTTATATGCGTGTATGTATGTACCTACGGGAATATGTATGAATACCGAGCGTGTATGGGGACGAGAAAATCGTATAGGCCTATATACAACAGTACGGGACTAGTGAGTCTGTCTTAAAACTAGAAAAATATCACCAGCGAGATTCGCATACACGTTGTAAACGAAGTGACATAATCACCGGCACACCATAGCAAGATAACACTAAAACCATTAAAGACGCTCGTAATTAAATTATTAACTGAACAAAAAGTGAAAATCGTGGAAAAAACAAAACAAAATATACACGAAGTGAATATATAAAACTACGACAACAACAGCACATAATATTATACTACTACATAACATCGTCGGATAATCATTATATCGAATTCGCAAAACCAACCAAAATAGCCACCCTTACACAGTAGACCTCAATTAGCTAAGTAAATTTGTTTAGTAAAACTTGTTTTATTATTATTATTATTATCTTATATATATTTTAAAACAAATTTTGGAAGTTTTTGGGTGCGGTAGACAGGAAGTTTGAAAATCTTCCCCAGGGATTAAGTAGATTTCTGGATAAAGATGGGTGGTTGGAACCCCGATGGTTAGTTGTAGAGGTTCCTATATCATATAAAAATGATAAAAGTCAAATATTGATATATTTGTTTTTGGAAGAAAACGGTAGAAATTAGAGGAACCTAATGTTAATAAAAATAGAATAAAAATGGGATTAGGAGGTTTCCCACCTAGGGAAGAGGTTAAATATATTCCGACAGTAGGGAAAAATTGTACCCGAATTGGGAAAATCTTAGTGAATTGGATAGAAAAGTAAAAATGTTGACTTTTAGGTAAAATGGAATGTTAAATTAGGGTATAGGGGTGATGTACCCCGATGTAGGAGTAAGTGATGGGTTCACCCGAGTGGGGACAAATGTGAACCTACCCGATATGGAACATGATACACACCACCGGGAGGAAATAATAATAAATCAGGGACAGAAATAGTATTTAAGTAAAAATAAGGAAATGTGTGAAATTGTGGATTCAGAGTCCGTTTTAAGACGTAATATATCGATGGAGAGTAAGAAATGAAAGGTGTAATATGAAATTTAGATAGTTTTCTTCCCCTCGGAGATAAATATAGGAGTCACCCCTGTAGGAGAATGGATATCCCCCAGGGGAGGGTAAGAGAATTGTTAGGATTTTAGTAATTAGGTCAAAACCAATGAAATATGGTCTCTTAGGGAGGGGAAAATACAAGGTTGGACCTGCCCAAAAGCTGACAGATGCCTGAGCGCAAAGGAGCAGGGCTTAAACACTGAAACAACTCGTGAACGATCGCACTCGATCGCGAAAATCTGCACGGATTTTGTTCTCTAGCAAGTAACTGATTTGTTCGCTCTTTGTTTATACCAGCGCTCCCAGCATGCTTTGTAAATAATACCAAGGATATAACACCAGTCCTACTCCAGTACTCTCGTTGAACCCCTTACCGAGTTACACCAAGTGCATACATAATAAATTACACAATACGACATAAGAGTCGAAATTGCATTATATACCATTGAAACATTCCACCAACTCCTGAGCTATAAAACCATCACGTTCACGCACATTGTGATAACACCGGTTTGTTAATACATTACCCTAAAAAACTACACAAGGCTTTCCAGGCGTTTGTAACTACTCTCGTTACGAACCACTGTTACGAATTTACACTACGCAGACGTGCGCGAAAACTATAATCGGCATCAGTAAAATATCTACCGGCGACGTAGGCAAACATGCACTACTCTTGGCACCTTATAAATGTACTAAATCGATACCAACCCAAGATCTACTCTCTTAGTGCCGTTAATAAACTCATTTTGAGTTCCAAAAATCACGGTATTGACAAAAACAAAAATGAAGATCCACCAACAGAACCAGAAAAACCCCACTTATAATCCGCTAAATAGCTCTGCGAAAAAATATAATAACATGTCGCCATCCACTAGCTAACTCATCCGTCCGCACCTTCAATCCAAACTAATACAATAATTCCGAACACGCTATCAACGAATTAATAACTACATACTCTGAAAACCACACACCACTATATGCAACTCCAAACTCCACTCGCTATATATTTCTCACAGAACATCACTATATAGACAATAACATATATCCATCACGTGATCAGAAGAAAGTCCCTCTCTCGAACTTTCTATATATAAAACATTTATTAAATTATAATAATATTAATAATATTAGTAAGTTTAAAATAGTTTTAAAATAGGTTGGGGAGGGGTGGTAGTGTGGGGGATGTAGGGGGAATTAAAGGGTAAAATTTTAGTATGTTGAAGGAGTGGAACAGGGGTATTTGTATTGGGTCTTTGGTAAAGGTGGGTTATGTTTTAAGGGAATGGTAGAGATTTGAAAAATGTAAAAATAGAGGAAAAGTTGAAATTTTGGAAAATAGAGATTTAGAAGAAATAAAAAGAAGAGAAAGAGGTGGAGTAGATATAATGTGAATTGGGATAAGGAGTAAAGGATATTAAAATTTGGGATGGGTTGGTAAGGTTTTGGGGACATAGGAGATATTTGAAAAATGGGAAAAAGTGAAGATTTAGAAAAATCAAATTTTATAGAAAAATAGAAAAAAGGAAGGGTGTAGGTTAAATATGGCGTTAAGTTAGTAGAGGGAAAAGGATATAAAAAGATGGTAGTTATTGGTGTGGAATTCGGGGAATTAGGGGTATTAGAAGAAATGAGGAAAAAAGGGAAAAAATGGTGACTTTGGGAAAGGAGAGATTTATGGGAAGAAATAGGAGGGGAAAGGGAAATTTTATATATATTATTAGATGGGGTGAGAGGAAGACGCTATTGAATTTTGGAGGGTATTGGTTAGGTATTGGGAGAGAGAAGGTAGTTTGAGTTTTAGTGGAAAAATGGGAAATTGGAGAAAAATGGATTTTGGGTAGGATTTTGGTTTTGGGTAAAAGAAAAGGTGGATGAGGTATATATTTTAGGAAAAAGGGTAGAGAGAAGGAAAAAATGTGTTTTGGGTGATTTGGTGATATTTAATTTAGGTGGGGGAAGAGTAGAGATATTTAAAGGAATTTTATAATTTAGTAAAAATAAGTAATATTGTAATTGACTATATTTATATAAGCTAGCAAAATACTTAGCTAGTTTTATATTATATATTATTATATATATAACATATACATATAATATCTATACGTTATATATATTACGCAACATATACCACGTCCAGGACGACAGAGAATACCAGGGCGGCGTGGGGGCGGCCTTTATTGAAAAAAAAATAAAAATGGTGGTGAAAAGGTACCACCCCAACATATGTATATATCGTTCTTTGATGACCTGTAAGGACTTTGATCAACAGCCTGAGAGAAAAAGGAGAGTTATAGAGCCTATGACCAACAGCATTTGAATTTTTGTTTTCTCATGGCCCAGGTTTGAGCCTGACTAATGCGGCCTTTACGTTATAAAACGCCCGCCATGTGGAAGATTTGTCACTGTGTGATCACGACCATGCCATAGTGCATGGTAGTCGGAAGGCTATACTATTCAGTACAAGTAATGGTGTCGCGGACACCGTGTACATGACACTATGGTGTCCTCGACACCCTATAATTGAACAGTAGTTTAAAAAAGGCGGGAAAATTAGCTAAGTTAAATTTGAAAATATTTACGCTAATTCAATGTATCTCATAAACCATGCCGTTTAAAGGTTTACGTAGGAAGCGCATGGACAAAGCTTGCATTGTATAAACTCCCTTACAAAGGAAAAAACAATAAGGCATCTTGCCAAAGGACTCTCATCTCCGCTACCCAGAAGGTTACGGTGTCCATGACACCATACATAAATGCTGATGGTGTCCGAAACACCGTATAAAACTGATTAGAGTACAGCGTTGGTGTTCTGTACACTATGTCGTTAACGGTCTTACGCAAGCTGTACGTGGACAAAACTTCCACATGGCGGGCAACTTATAACGTAAACGCCGCATAAAGTGTATGTTTTTGTACGAGACTATTTTTTTGTTTTTGCTTACTTTAGTAATCGATTGGTGTCAACTTTAGGCTTTAGTCGTAAATTCAATCATAATCAGTATTAGTGATTTACTAATCGAAGCCAAATACAAGCACAATGCAAATGTAATGAGTCACTAAGCCAGAAACGAGACACCACCCCGTGCTAGCATGGAACCCGGAATCTCAGCACGGTCTTCTTTGTCATGGGTTTGATACCTATACTATTTACCTAAAATTCTTGATCCTGAGGAGTAGCCGAGAATGCGCGTACACTATATGTCGGAGCTTAATCTTTTTCGACGGCGTGTAGACTCGTGCTTACGCGGCGCTCCGACCCCCAGCGCTTACTATAATACACGAAAGAGAAAATTTAGGCCACCAATTAATACGACATCGACAGCTGGGGTGCGCGAATTCGTAGTCTGGTCGTACCAGTAAAGTGGTGGTGTAGGTACTAGGGACGAACTCAGCTTGGCGGCGACACTGTTCTACGACTCGAGTATTACGACTATTACGCTCTTCACGTCACACGTATAGCCGGACGCTGATACACTTTATTCGTAAATCACAGTGCCGGAACGCTACCCTAATCACTAAAAGTTTGGGTTTTTTATAGTCGGTGAGATTTGACTCCACAGTACTTGCACAGTATCTCCTTGTCCAAAAACCTGATATCGTTGAATGAAAATTTAGGCCAGCGTTCCCATCACTCCATACAATATTACACACTTATCTCACCGATCAGGCTTTAATATCCTGCAATCTTTGACGCTTGTCAACACGTAACCAGGTAGTTTAAATGCTTCGTTATTAAAATCACGCCACTTGACGCTAACACACTCACAAATGGCTCAGCAACACCGATGCTATGACAAGTACCGCTACTCACGTCGCTATTCGGCGCGAAAGAAAAAAAACTTCGAGCACAACCTTGAGGATTGATGTGACTCGACGATATCAGCTAATCATGATCTCAGTCTAAGTTATAAAAATCGAAATGCTCGTTAAGAAAAGAAAAACGCGATGTTTCACTCGGCAGCTTGTAACGCGATTCAATACACAGGCGAAACTCATGTAACATTCCGTCGATCGCGACTAACATTCGCTAGCGAGCACCACAAACTTCTATCTCAGAAGCGTAACCCTTTACACTACACCAAAATAGCGCCTTTAACCATGCCGTAAATCACGCTCCGAGAACACACAAAAACAAACAAAAAAACCGTAAGAATCCACAAGTTATATAAACTAGACGTCGACATAATAATAATAAAAAAACAATGACTCGTCTTTTGCCTAGCTAGGTCGTCGTCACTCACTAACTAATAAAAACATAATTATCCACAATGATCATGAAGGTGTACCTATTCAAAAACCACTGCTCGCGAAAATAACCTGAACACCATCACTGCTAAGCGACACGTAACACCAACTTATGAGACTGTCCCTAAAAGTAGCTAGGTAATTATTTTAACTCAAGAAACCACACTCAAATTATAACAACCCACCAGTAATCCACATATAATCATATTTCAATATTCAGTACGAGAACAAGCAACAATTTATCAATATAAAGCTAGTCCAAGAGCTAGTCAACGTATCCAACAGCTTTTGTACAGGTTGGTCTGGACTTCCACCTTCCGTTATGGACAATAACGGGTTTTCTCCCGGTAAATCTGGATCACGACCATGCATCAGGAAAAACGGGGTTTGACCCGTTGACACGTGTATCGTAGTTCGGTACGCAAAAAGTGCGCTATTGACGTATGAATCCCAATTATTTGGTTCCAATTCCGTGAGTGGCTTTATCATGGCCATCAACGTATGGTTCCATCGTTCCACCAAACCATTACATTGATGATGATACGGTGTAGCAAACACCGTTCGGCTTCCTAACCTGGCCGCTTCTGACGTGAATAACTCGGATGTAAAAGCGGGTCCTTGATCAGACAAAATGATACGTGGTACGCCGTGTCGGGGTACTATCTTGTTCAGCAATAAATCGACAATGGTCTTAGCAGTTTGGTCGGGGGTGGCAAAAGCTTCTGGCCACTTTGTGAAATAACCAATAAAGTTGACTATATATTTGTTCCCAGAACGCGTTACAGGAAATGGACCTATCGCGTCTACGCCTACCATATGAAATGGTGCCATCGCATGAATTGGTTGTAACGGTCCACGTCGATTCGGACCAGGTTTAAACCGAGCACATGGAACACATGCGTTAATAAACGCTTCGAGGTCTTTCTTCATTGTGACCCAATAAAACTTTCGTTCGAGCTTAGCCAACGCTCGATTGTATCCTACATGGCCTGCATATCTGGTCGTGTGAGCCTGTTCCATCACAACTACACGGAATTCTTCCGGTAGTACCAAACGAAATGTATATGCTTCTGCGCGCACAGGTCTACGTTTTCGGCTAACATAGTACAAAACACCGTGTCGGACATGGAACCTATCTTCTTGTAACAGAATCTGTCGTTGCAAATCCTCCGCTAACTCGGGATCCAACTCTTGATCTTCCAGAAAACGAATCATTCCTCGTGTAAATGGATCCAACGATTGAGCCCGCCTAATTTCATCCGCTTCCCATGGTGGATCTATGGAAAAATAGTCATTCAGATCGCGTTCCACTATAGGAACATCTACCTGCATTCCACTTGGACCAGGTTGTGGATCATTTGCCTCATCGTTTTCGTCAATCACTGCGTTAGGGCTTTCCGTAACTACGTCCACAATTCCCAAGAGATTCGTTTCTCGTTTCACTAACGCTTCGCTGGGATATTCTTTATCCGGTCCCTGCTCTTCTTCCAAATTACCAACTGATTCTCCATTCGGTGTGAATTTCAAAATCGGTGGACGCGACATTGCATCAGCATTAAGGTGCTCTCGGCCTGGTTTGTACACCACTTCATAATCGAATTCTTGAATTCTCGTTACAAAACGCAATAGACGTGGTGTTAACAAATCTATGGAACGAGTCTTCATCAAAATTTGTACTAAGAGAGCGTGATCCGTAACAATCGTGGTAAAACTACCTAACAAATATGGCCGAAATTGCACCATAGCTCGTACTACGGCCAAACATTCTTTTTCAGTCACGCTATTTCGACCACCATAATGAGTCACCCGTTCTTTTCCATCTTCGCCACATTGTGTCAGAATAAAGCCAACACCTTCGTTACTAGCGTCGGTGTACAACCTAAATGGTTTCACTGGATTCGGGTATGCTAAGATAGGCGCTGTAGTCAATGCAACCTTGAGTCTATCAAAGGCTATTTGGCACTGTTCCGTCCAGCGAGATTCTACCGAATTAAACTTACTCGGTCCTTTTGTCAATTCGTGCAATGGAGCAGCGATGAGACTATAACCTTCTATAAATTGACGATAATAACCAGCCAACCCTAAGAACGATCGTACTTCTGTAATGTTTTGGGGTCTTTCGCACTCCAAAATCTTTTGGACTTTCGCTGGATCAGGTGCTATTCCATTTTCCGACACTACATGGCCTAGGAACAATACATCTCGTCGTACAAAGTCAGATTTCTTGCCCTTAATTGATAGACCTGCATCGCGTAAACGATTGAACACACATTGGATATCCCACAAATGCTCTCCGAACGTTGGCGAGAACACGATGACATCGTCAATGTAACACAGGCAAAATTCGAATAGATAGCCTGACAAAACGATTTGCATCATCCTTTGGAACGTAGCAGGTGCGTTGGTTAAACCGAAAGGCATTACCTTAAATTCGAATAGATCTTCATGGCAGATGAAAGCTGTCTTTTCGACATCCTCAGGTTCCATTTCTACCTGCCAATACCCTGATTTCAAATCCAATGCCGTGAAATACTTCGCACCTTTAAGGGCGTTTAAGGTATCGTCGATTCGGGGAAGCGGAAAACTATCCTTCTTCGTTACATCGTTCAACATACGATAATCGATGCAAAATCGCATATCTCCAGTCTTTTTCTTAACAAGAACCACAGGAGATGCCCAAGGACTCATCGATGGTTGAATCGCATCATCGTCTAGCATAGCCTGAACTTGTTTAGAAATTTCTTCACGATGAACATAAGGTGCACGTCGCATTCTTTGTTGAATAGGTTTGGTATCACCAGTATCAATAGGATGTCGCAAAACATGTGTTCGACTCAAAGGTGTTGTGGAACTCCCGAAAACATCGCTGTTGCGTTCTAACAACCGCGCTAACATTCGTTTTTCGGTCTCGGTAGCAACCGCTTCCTTTAGGGACACACCCTCTGGTAATTCCGCTTCTTTATCTAGAGTTATCTCCGCTGCTAATTCCCTATACAGCCGCTTAGCCTCTTCCGCCCTAATCTGAATCTTATTGGTAACAGCTTTAGAATAATCGACATCAGTCATCGCTGGCTTTTCCGTCGACGTAACAGCAACGGTGTCCACTATCTCAGTAACGTGCGACATCACGTCATCAACTTTTACCTTATACGACTGCTGCTCTAAATTTGTAACAGGTACCCAAGCCATACCCTCTTGCACTTCAACTACCGCATTTGGACAAAGTATAGGTCGCTTAAATCGCATATCGACATCAGACTCTACCATAACACTTTGCCCATTGTAATTAGTCGTGTTGATGTTACAAGGTACTAATTTTGTGCTTTCCGGTGGAATTTACCATAACACTTTGCCCATTGTAATTAGTCGTGTTGATGTTACAAGGTACTAATTTTGTGCTTTCCGGTGGAATTTCGGTATCCACAGATACCCTACAAACATGAAAAGCACCTACTGGAACTTCAGTTAATTTTCCGGACTTGCTTATTTTTCCGGTACCAGTCTCCACAGACGTTGTTTCTTTACGTTGGACCAAAGACCAAGACCGTACTAATTTATCACCAACCAAGATTCGCATTTTCTGATAATCATTTACGGTTTGGAATTTCCTTAACATGTCATCACCGATGACAATCGCAACTGGCATATCCGGTACAACGTGAATTTGTACATACTGGGACTGCTCTCCAAAATGTACCAATGCTTCAAACCATCCCAGGGTCTTACTAGCTGGGGAACCATCAAAAGCAAATACCTGGATCACTTCGGAATTCAACTTATACCGATTAAAATTTTCCTCATAAACTTCTTGGAGCATGATTGTCATTTGAGCTCCAGTATCTACCAGTCCCCGTGTAACTTATACGAATCAATTTGCACGTCGACATAAAAACACGATTTGGTAGGACGAGCTAACATCTCTACCTGTGCTATCGAAACTTGCACATCATTTTGCAGTTCCGAATTCTCTTCGAAGGTTCGTTCAGGAACTTTTTCTACCAGTACTTGATGACGTGAATTCTTGTGCAACAGTACTCGTGATGGTGGATGCGAGATTTCAGACCCATCTACTTTTCTGTCCGACTTCAAATGAGAAATAATGTCGCGCATTTGTCCAGCCATGCAACGCTCTACATCATTCATTTGACGAGCTAATGTCTCTAAAGCTACAGATTGTACTGCTCCAGATTCCGACCGCCGTCGGGTATCGCCAGTTAATTGTTTTTCCACATTTACTGATCGTTGACGACAATCCCTAGCAAAGTGACCTGGTTTACCCCATAAGTAACATTTCCACAGTTCCTTAGGCGTTGTGGGTTCAACATTATTTAACGAAGGTTGCACGGGCGGTGATCGAGAAATCCCTTCTCGCACTACACCGCGTTCTTGTTGACGAAGGCGTGCATCCCGATATGGACATCGCGCGCGAACATAGCCTGTGGCACCACAATCATAACACACAATTGAGGACGCAGTATTTCGTTCCCTAACGCGGGTATTCCTCACGTCGTTACTTTGGTTTCCGCTACTTATGCGCATTGGAGCTTGCCGACCATCGTTCCGTCGTGGTGCTACTGCATTATTAGTGTTAGCATTTGAACTTGGTCTCCACGACCGTTGAGGAACCGATCTATTTGTGGATCGTGACGAAGTTCCATCATCCTCGGGTCCCGCTAATAATTTTTCCGTGCGCTTAATTTGTACAGCTCGGCGTTTCAACTCATAGAAAGGCCATTGATTACCATGTATCAGGCGTGAACGTAACCCACGTCGTATTCCTCGCAAAAACGTATTGCGCAATAAATTAGCGGCGTGTCTATCACCCAGCTCCAATAGAACAATCCGCTTCCTCCACTGCAATTCTAACTCATCAGCGAAATGAGCTACGGAACTTTTTTGACTCATTTGTTGGAACCGGTGAACTTCATCTACACTTTCTGCGAACCGTTCGTGCAACTCGTACACTACGTCTTCATATGTCTCCGGCGCTTCGGGACCAGTCATTAGTAACTCAATAAAACTTCGGGCAGCATCCGTTAATTTCTTACGCAATGTACGAAATTTATCACTGCACTTTTCCACACCTGCTAATTCGAACTCCGTTTCTAACCTACGAAAATACGTTGCAAAATCTGACGTGCCATCGTACCTTTCGATATTAACTGGTTCCTTCGGAGGTGGCACGTTAACTACAATAGGTGGCATGACAGGAACAGACGGCGCTGACACCGGAGCAGACGCCACAGCGTGAGTACACGAACATTGTGTACACGCGGCAGCAGCAGTACCAGTTGGTACAGTCTGAATACCAGCCGAGACTACCGTCACTGAAGCTGGAGTGGATACAACCGAGGTAGACACAACAACTGGTACCGACTGAACCATTGTAGATACGGACGGGATATCGAAAGTTGAAACCTGAGCAGCCGGCAATGGCGCCGCCACTGTGTGCCGTTCAGCCCTAACGGGTCTATCACTGGCAAAGTAGATGTAACACCTGTACCGGCTAAATGCACTTTCGGTCTAGTATCCGCCTCTATAACGGTAGCATCCATGTAAACTGAGTCTTCTATTCCGACATCAGAGGTCGGAGTTACTACCGGATCCATACTTATTAGATCTCGCAACTGATCAAGATTACCTCGCATCTCACTCGTTTGCACCTGTATATCATTGGTCTGCCGTCTCATTTGTTCATGAACGTTACTATTTTGTCGTTCTATTTGCTCATGTAGATCATTATTTTGTCGTACCACGAAACTTTGAAATTTGCGTTCTCGCTCCATGGTATCTACCATCATTTTATCGTACTGACGATTAGAATCGCGTACACTATCACGTACCAAGTCAGTTATTTCCTCATATTTACGATTTGAATCAAATAAGCTTACTTGCACCTGCCGCAACATCGCTTCCAACGTGGCTAACGTAGTGTTACGCAATGAGGTAGTACCACTATCAGTAGCAGTCGGTAACGGCGTACTCGTAGTGTCTATTCCCATAGACCACTGGGTCGTATCGTCAGGAGGTCTCGACGCGTCGATATCATCCATATCGTAAAATAAACAAAACACCGTTTACAGCTACGGTACTCACTAATTCGTGCTGTAACGCGCAAAATAATCACTAATAAAATGTCACGAAATATCACCACTAACCACCAACCAATCCAATCCGGCAAACGTACCAACAGGATCTTCACAGGATCTGGATTGGCCTCGTCGTGGCCACCATGTCGGAGCTTAATCTTTTTCAACGGCGGTGTAGCTCTGTGCTTACGCGACGCTCCGACCCCCAGCGCTACGATAATACACAAAAGTTACAGTTTAGGCCACCAATTAAATAGCATACTAGTAGCTAGGGTGCGCGAGATCGTGGTCTGGCGTACCAGGAAAGTTGTGGTGTAGGTACTCGGGACGAACTCAGTTTGGCGGCGACACTGTTCTACGACTCGAGTATTACGACGATTACGCTCTTCACGTCACACGTATAGTCGGACGCTGATACACTTTATTCGTAAATCACAGTGCCGGAACGCTACCCTAATCACCAAAACTTTGGGTTTTTATAGTCTGTGAGATATGACTCCACAGTATTTGTACAGT
Source organism: Trileptium ribeirensis (assembly GCA_030248225.1). NCBI lineage: Eukaryota > Metazoa > Nematoda > Enoplea > Enoplida > Thoracostomopsidae > Trileptium > Trileptium ribeirensis. Next base: position 13,322 of record JASANE010006098.1, on the reverse strand, counting down.
ATCTCCTTGTCCAAAAACCTGATATCGTTGAATGAAAAACTTAGGCCAGCGTTCCCGTCACTCCATACGATATTACACGCTTATCTAACCGATCAGGCTTTAATATCCTGCAATCCTTGACGCTTGTCAACACGTAACCAGGTAGTTTAAATGCTCGGTCATTAAAATCACGCCACTTGACGCTAACACTCGCAAATGGCTTAGCAACACCGATGCTATTACAAGTACCGCTGCTCACGTCGCTATTCTCCGCGAAAGAAAGAAACTTCGAGCACTGCCTTGAGGATTGATGTGACTCTACGATATCAGCTCATCATAATCTCAGTCTAAGTTATATAGATCGAAATGCTCGTTATATAAAAAAACGCAATGTTTCACTCAGCTGCTTGTAACGCGATTCAATACACAGGCGAAACTCATGTAAATTCCGTCAATCGCAACTAACATCCGCTAGAGAGCGCCAAAAAAGTTCTTCGCTCTCAGAAGCGTAATCCTTTACACTTCACCAAAACAACGCCTTTAACCATACCGCAAAGCACGCTCCAAGAACACACAGAAAACAAAAGAAAAAACCGTACGAATCCGTAAGGTATAAAATAGACGTCAACATAATAACACAGCAATGACACGTCTTCTGCCTAGCTAGGTCGTCGTCACTCAATTAAAAACACCATAATCATAATAAGAAGGAAACTCGTGGAAACTCTCATGTAACTCACAAAATTAGATATTGAACACTCAATTTCGAAAGCGACACGTAACAATCATTTTTGAAACCGTCCCTAGAAGTAGCTAAGTAATTAAATTCGAAACATCAACCAACTATACGCAACTACATAATCCTAACTACATCATAATTCAAAATTCAATACCAAAACAAGTACAATAATTTGTAATAATCATATCGCTACATAGGCGCAACCAACAGTACTCTAGACCATATTAATATAATACGCGCTTGCCGCGAATATAATACTATATACGTTATATATTTAGTAAAAGTTGGAAGAAATTTGAAGAAAAATTTGAAATGAGAAATTGGGTAAAATGTTGGGGTGTGGTTTGAGGAAAGTATAAAGAGAAGGATTGTGAAGTTTTAATATAATGAAGGGGGTAAGTAGGGAAGTTTGTATTTTAAATTTGAGGAGTGGGGGTTAAGATTTGATAAAATAGGAGATGTTTGAAAAATGTAAAAAGTTGGAGAAAAATGGGAAATTTGGAAAATAAAAATTTATGAAAAATAGAGAGGCGGGAAAGGGGTGGAGTAGATATATGAATAGGGGTGGTAAGGGAAAAAGGATAATAAAATATGGGGGATGGGGGCTGAGCTTTGAGGGAATGGGGGATGTTTGAAAAATGGAGAAAAATGAGGAAAAAGTGAAAATATAGAAAAAGGGAATTTTATTGAAAAAGGTAAGAGGGAAAGGGGGAGTTTTATATATTTTAAGAGATGGGGTAAGGGGAAAAATATTAAATTTTGGAGACGGTTGGTTAAGTATTGGGAGAGGGAGGGTAGTTTGAATTTTGGTAGAAAAATGGGAAAAAGGAGAAAAATGGGTTTTGGGTAAAATTTTTGGTTTTGGAAGGAGAGGGTGGATGAATATGGGATATGGGTTAGGAAAAGTGATATTTAAAAGAAAGAAATATGTTTTAAGGGTTTTTAAGTATAAAATTTGGGGTTTTGGGATATGGAGGAATATGGGTGAATTTTGGGATTTATATAGATTTAATATATTTTATATATTTATATAAAATTACGTAGCTAGTGTATATATATATATATAATATATATAGTAGGACATATATTAGTTTACGTACTCATACGCTCATATACCATGCCGAGGGCGACAGGGAATACCAGGACGGCGTGGGGGTGGCCTTTATGAAAAGAAAAAAAAAATTTGGTGGTGAAAAAGGCACCAGCCCCAACACTATACAGCGAAACTAAAACAACGCACCAAGCATATTAACACGAACTATATACAAAACACCCAAAGTAACCAACACAATGCTTTGCCACTCAGGGTCAAAACCGAGAAAAGAAAAAAACTAGTGAACTAAACGACTAACCTCATAGGATATTGAGCTTCCCGAGGCAACTGCGCAATCGCCTTTTATACTCAAGTGCAAAGAGAAGACGTTGACTATACACCGGAAATTAGATAAGTCGACGTTTATCTAAACCGAAACTGTTACTAGGAAAAACCCCGATAAGGAAAAATACTAGTGGATTGTCAATTATAAGATATTGTTCTCTTATTTTCTCTTGTTTTTAGAGTCTGTTGTCTTTTGTAAATTTAAAGGAAAGCACAGTACATAGAAAGTACTACTTCGTGAAATAATTATGCGACCAAAAATATAACGAGATGCAAAACAGCCAACAACAGATAAGACTGTTGTTGCGAAGAGGTACGAAAATGAAAGGAAAAAGAAGCAAAACAAGGAAAGAGGGTCCAAGATAGCTCGGGCGAGAGGAAACGCCGTGCACCTAATGTTTGTAAATACCCACGTGATCGACGACGGGCGGAGAACTAAGCGTTCCCCAAAGACTATGCTTAGAGTGTTATATACGCCCACCCAAGCACGCAACGACAATCTCCACCAAACATACTCAAGATACACAGAGAAAAATGCAAACAATAGCACCAGTATACACATGATTGTTGAACTCCGAACGCAACTGCCAGCTCTTTCAAACAGTGCCGTATGATCACTGAGGTAGACAAAAGTGAGAAATTGGTCAGCAAGGTCGTTGCGAGGTGATGATATTTCTTGAAATGTTTTTCCCTCACACATTTATAAGGGGTAGGGAATGGAGAGTGATTTTTATGTCGGCTACCAGAAGTTAAATTGGGACGGGATTCGTCACCGAAGATTGATGGGAACGAGGTGTGGCCAGCAGTATGCCGATGGTAAACGAGGTAGCCCGCGTTGTTTTGCTTCGCGGTCTAAGTCTACACCTTAGGTCTCGCACTGCGGCGTGGCTAATTCTAAGCACTCTTGCTCGAGAGATTTGAGAACCAAAGACGTAGTTATAACGTTTTTTAGTAAAACAGTTATAAAACAACACAGCAAGGCACTATTATCTGGTACAATTCTTTTTGGATGTACCACTATATTGCCGCCGACAATTTTAGTTTTCGTTCTAACAGTTTGTTCAGCGCGCAACTCCACTGGCCCCTCTGTTTTCTTTACTAGCGTTAAAAGTTAGGTTATCTGCTAATACTCCTCTTGTGAGGTTGATACAGTTACACCCGAGCGGAATGCGTACTGTACGTGTACGATTAATTAAGTACCTGAACCTCTGTCTTAAATTAACGCTAATAATGTTCCTTAATATTCCCCTTGTTAAGTTGGTACAGTTACACCCGAGTGGGATGCGTACTGCACGATTATTTAATTTTGTTTAATTTTATTTAATAAATTTTGTATAGTATAGGTTTTTGACTGTGGGATCACTTAGCAATCGGGATTTTTGACGGTATTGCCATTGGCCAGAAAATTTCCAGAAGCTTCCAAAAGCATGAGTCATCAATCACGTGGTTGACGCGACTCATCTGCTGTTGGCCTAGGGTTTTTAGTTTAATTTTTTGTTTTCAAGACCAGTTCTTGTTTAGTTCTCGCCGAGTTCGGCGGTGCTTAATTGTATTAAGCGCGGTTTATAGTTTTTTATTTTTACTGGTTACACGCTAAAGAATTGCGTGATAATTTGTGTTTTGGACGCTGTTACGACGATCTTACACATTTTCTGAGTTCAGACTTATGGCTTTCGGCTTGCTTATTGGTTTAAAGAATTAACTTTGGCATATATATATATGGGATTGAGAGAAGCGGCATTCAGTGAACTAAGATCACATAGAGATTAGAGAAACCGAAATTACATTCAGATAGTTTTATACCAGGGTGTATCACATAAGGGTAAATTAATATTATCATACAAGTATTTATATACGTGTTCTTGGCTTTAAGAATTAAGCCTGTATGATAAAAATTAGTGGTATAATAATTAATAGAAAATAAATAAGTTAAATTTCGGCCGAGTCAGCATCAGTTTGAGAGTTCCGGGGTAAGCCTTTAACAAGGGGTTCAGTTCGTGACAAAATTAGGGGCGAGTGAGCCGGTCGTGGCATTAGGAGGACGGATCTTAAGCGTTTTTATTTTAAATTTTCCTTATAAACTATATTTCCCAACATTCTTTCCAGATGCTGGGGGTTGATCAGATAGAGTTTAAACTAGGGCGTGTATTTCTGTCACAAGCTGGTTTACAATATAACCATTTTTTCCTTGTGTGCGTTACATAAGGTAGAGGTAATTATACAGCGTAAATCTAAGGCCATAGGTTCAGGTAATTAAATAGAATTGCGGGGTATTTCTTTGCAAGATATATACTCTGTATTAATCTCACCAGAGAACATATGACGTATAAGATACACTAAATCTTAAGGGGTAATACAACGAAAGATAAGTATTACAAATGTGGAAGCAAATAGGGTCGAATGAAAAGCGAGCAAAATTAGTAGTGGCCAGGGACAGACGTATTCTAAAAAGAATCGAGGAGTAAAATTCGTGTTCTCTACAATCTAATTGTTTTAAAACAACTAAACATTTTTACTTGTCTGTTTGGTTCCGAAATTCTTGAACCACGAGTGCTTAGGCTTAGTCACGCCGCCTCGCAAGACACAGGTGGCAATCAAAAGAACGCGTGCTATTAATTGTGTCCCACCGGCCTTCTACTGTCCACATCTTGCTCCGCGAAATCTTCAGTGACGGATCCCCTCCCCATTTAATTACCGATAGTCGTCATAACAAATCAGACCTCCACCCCACCCCCAACGAGACAACACAAAATAACATGCTGACCACTATGTCGTGTAACAATGGTACATTTTATAATAGAAGTGGTCAGGATTTTCGAAAAATGAAAATCAACCCCAAGCCCTAAATAAGGAAGAAGCCAAAATAGAAGTTAATTATATATATCGTACTAATAATAAACCACAAAATTAGGGACGTCTTACGCAAAGCCGGTCTAAATGGTTAAATATTAAAATGCCATTTCAGAAAACACCACATAGCACAACAGCGCACAAAGAATCGGCGACAACAAGAATAAGCGTCGAGAACGAAAAAGTACAACCTAACGCAAGGTCGCAGAAAACGGTAACAAAGTCGAGCGCAATGGAAGAATTCGAAGACAGAATCAGAGAATTCGATCCGCGCTCGTCCGAACCGAAAGAGCAAGAATGGCAAAAAGAAGAAAATACAAGACGTTTGCAAGAAACCTACACGGATACATTCAAAAAAGAAAGCGAGAGCAAACCGTCTCAGTTGGGATCACAATGAAACAGAAATCTAGCTAGCACAGCCGAGAAGAAATTCAGAAATCATTGAAGAAGAAGAAACTCGAAAACAATCATCGATAGAAAGAATAGAAGAAGAGAAAAACCAAAAAGCCGATCAAGCCCAACAAAACGAACGGAAAAAAGAAAAGAACGAAGCACGAGTCAATTTCTAATATAGAATCAAAGTCAATACCAACAAAGTAAACAACCAAGAATCGTAATTCAAGTCAAAGTCTGCTGGCCTTTTAACCTAGGCCAAGCGTATACGGCGCTTAGTAAAGACAAAGAATCAGAACAAGTACAAGTGGCGATATCAATGGTTGGTGTTCAAGAAAGAAACGGCATAGAGCGTAGCACAGTCGAAATCTAACAAGTATATACATGAACAACAATAGCAACTACCGCCCACGCGCGAGCAACAATGGTGAACAATCAGAAACAAGAAGCAAACAACAATCAAAATCAAGAACAAGCAGTGCGAGTACAATGAGAACAACAAGCGAGTCAAATCAAAGACGGAACGCGAGAGCGCAAGCCTCCTATGCCACAACGAATTACGGTGCATTTCAAACGGCGAGCACACGAAATCAAGGGCAATCGTCTTACGCGGCAACGAATTGCGGTGTATTTCAAACGGTGAGCACATGGAATCAAGGCAAAGCATAGCAACCGGAGCAGTGCAAAACGGAGCATACGGATACTACGGTGCAAGCGGTCCCGCAAAACAATCAAATACCACACTCGCGGGGAGCAATCGATGATCAATCCCTGGAATACTGTTAGCAACAGCAACACCGTAGATATATCAAGTCCATCAACAACAACAAGCGACGATGGCAACAAATCAGGTCTACAACGAAATCCAACAAAATAGAATGTAATGGCGATGAACCAACAACTGATAGAAGCCTTGATCAAAGTGGCGACTACAGGAACGCCGCAAGCAGTGAATATAACCCACTAAACAATAGGCCAAACAATAATGGTCAAGATGGAGAATGAAGTACGAAATCTGCAAGCGTACAAAGGCGATAGCAGCTTCGACAAATTTCGCAAAGAACTCGAAAATGCGCTGGCTCAACACGGGATCGACGACGAGCAAGAGAAACTTCGATTCCTGAAAGCAAATATGTGCGGAAAGCAGAAGAATATTTGGATGTGCTAGCGCTCAAGAACGCTGAAGAATTAAGCAACTACGTCGAATGGGTCAAGAAACTCAAAGAAAGATTCTATGTGTCAAAAACGCTGACAAATCTCATGAATAAATTGCAAAGTCTACGACAAATGGGAACATTCAAATATTTTGTAGACTCCTTATGGGTGCATGCAGCACGACACCTAAACGCGAAAGGCATACTCAAATCAATCGTCGAAGAAGTCCTCAAGTCTGCGCTGATCACAGGATTAAAGAAAGAAATCCGAAATCGAAGAGACTTTCGTGACATTGACGGAGAAAACATACGTAGTGGAGAACCTGGATCAGCAAATGAAACAAGGATTGCAAAGTATGGGAGAGCAGCGACCCAGATATAGAGAAATTCGGTCGAACCGATCAATGCAACCAACCAAATTGGCAGCAACAACAAAAAAATGCCGCTACCTATATCGAATCAACAACAGCAAAATCGGCAAAAAATTGACGACGTACCAAACGCCACCACGGTGCGACAACTGCGGAAAACTGGGCCATAGAACAAAACCGAAGACGCGAATATAGTCGGCAAACGTCGCGAAACCCTAAAGGACCGAGTAGGGGACACGCACCCAGGTGCTATTATTCGTCAACCAAAAAGACAACGTGAAGCCAGAGAATCGGTAGTTGGAGAAAGACGACGTCACCAGTACCAAAGAAAGAGAAGAGAGCAACGGAACGTTCCAGTAGAAGCACAGTAACAACAACAAAAACAAGCGGAACCTAAAGAAAAAAGAAGCCCGCAAAGAATAGAACAATCCTCGAGTCGAAACGCAGCCCACTGGTTGCGAAAATTCACGTCACTCACAGCCTATTTGTGAAGAAAAAGCTACAAAACATGGGTCGACAAGACAAGATCGTGGCAAAATGGACATGGAGCAGAAACAAGAGTTCGTCTATGGACTAATGGTGAGGTCAAATCAGTACTTCGTGGACAAAGAATGAAACGTGATGGAAACGACGAAAGAAGAAAGAGAACAAGAGAAAGAATAGATAGATCGCTATGGCAACCGATCGAACGGACGATTCAAAAGAAAATGAAAGAAGAACATAAGGAAGCTCCACAGAAGGTGAAAGTGAAACAACTGGAAATAATAGTACCGAGTGAAGGATCTTGGATTCGAATATTCTGTAATAAAAACCAAGACGTCGTTTACAGCTATTACGAAGTAATCCAAGGACACAAAGAAGCTATCCAAGCGGCGTAAGACGAAACGGCACGTATTCAAGAATTGCTTGTTCTGGCAAGAGAACGTAGAGAAACGCAAGAACAAGCAAAGAATAATGACCAAGCGCAATTACGAAACACACGCGAAGAAATAATGGCCGTTAGGGAAGAAACAATGGAGATCCAGGTTCAACTTAGCGAGGTGCAAAATCAAGTAATAGCCAAAGAGAAACGAATCATAGAATTGCAGAACAAAATGAAAGAACTGCAATTGCAATCGCAACCTGAACAACCACAAGTTTCGACAGTGATCAACAAGATGATGGGAATGGATCCAGTAGAACTGACAATGAAACAGAGTGGCAACGATAAAGAACCGGTGTGTACAAAATAAAGAACCGGTATGCGATAGGATTCTTAAAGAACCGGCTTGCGACGACAGCGAATAAAGAACCGATTCAATTGTGAAATGCACATTCGGTGAAAGAATTAAGAATCGGCATATTGACAAAGACAAAGAACCGGTGCGACAATAACGGACAAAGAACCGGTATCGACTCAACGACGATGAGGCCCGTCGAAACAAACAAATCACAAAGACTAGCGAGCGATACAACCGACAGAGACGGTTTATGAAATCAAATAGAAGGAAATACCTAAAACCAACCGATGAAACCGGTATCAATAAAGAACCTAAAGACTAAAAGTCTTGAATATTGATAAATATATATTTCGTTTGTTTTACTGATTTATATATTGTTGGATATTTGTCTAATCAATTCATTATTTTCAGGCAATTTTTTCGGGGTCCTTAAAGTCGAAGAACCCTTCATACAAATGAAGAAGCACTTGGTGTGTACTTTTATTAAGCTTTGTACATATACACAATATTTTGCACGGAAAAAACCTGTGCATATCTATATGCACGAATTATTTTACATAGAATTAGCTGTGCTAGCGCTATAATCAGTTATCATCAGACCTGTGTAAGATAACCTTGATTAATTACATTTATGAGTTCAGAAAGAATAACATTTCCAAAACGATTGACATCGTTAGTTTGTGTTGACTTTGTTATTTGGCGTTGTTGTTTATGAAACATCATTGTAGATTGTGACTTGTAAAGAATTTTTGTTTACAATAGTCTTTTTGAACAATTTATATATATTTGAATCTAACTACTCAAAGCGTACTTGCCACATGCAACATAAATGGCTGCGTGTGTTTCAGTTATAACATCACTTTTATTTCAGAGAAATGGCAGAAATAACCGGAACTGTCAGTTTAAAGCGTATGCGGAACAGAAACCTGGTCTTAGAATTTATTTATAGTAGATAGTGAAGAAATCGTGGTTCCTCGGAGAGACAAGAGTATATATATACTGTGGATTTAAAATGTATAAAAATTAATGCTACAGTTAACTTACGTAATGTATTGAGATGACATTTTCTCTCTGGGATTTTGATGGCGCTGAGGAAGCTAATAATGTTTAGTTATTGATCATAATGTCGTTTGCCCGGTTTTTCATCCGCCAGCGGGAATCCCTTCCACTATATATCCCTGCGTAAACTGTGTCGCAGATAATGAGCTTGAAACGTGTGGGGTGTAAACTAGTCAAATTTGCTCTGTCTCGTGTTGCCTCCCAATGTATATAGCAACTGTCACTAAAAAAATCAGGCCGAAAGTCAATAAAAAAAATTCGTCGATCTGCTGTGCGTCTTTTACGTTGTAGCGGTAACGGTTCAAGCTTAGGCAACAGCCTGTTCTCTCTACAGTTTCATATTCTCGAAATATCACAGTTGCTGCTTAAAATGATGCGATATGACGAAAAATGTGAGCAGAGTCCGAAACTTTATGAAAAAAATTCGGTGGTCGGTGTCCGGAATTCGACGCCTCGGTGCACTGCTTCATACTAGGAGATCAATTGTGCGTCGTGTTTTTGTCATTGAGCAGTACTATCACCACACAAAAACTAGAGGTCCTAGGGCAACGGCTTTGCCATGTTCTCAATTGATTTTTATTTGTTGACAAAATTTATAGTGCGGTCACTAAAAAGAAATCACTGTCCCAAAAATAACGAAACCGTCCATATACCGCCCGAAGTGTCACGACCATGACCACTAACGCCATGTTGCTAGGGAATAAGCTGTTCCAAGAAAAACACCTGCGTTTCAGAAGTGATCGCAACTTCTATATATATATATATATATATATATATATATATATATAACGCGCCTTTGCTTATTTCAGGATATTACGACTTAGCTTGTGTACTAATCTGTTGAACCGTAATAATGGCAACGAATAAGGGTGATAAGTTTAAAAAGTATAATTATTACTATGAGCGGAAATCGACCCAATTAGCACAGGATATTAATTTGCCAACAGCAGTAGCTGAGTATAAGGCTAATCCCAAGCTCGGACTACAAGCGATTGCCGATAAATACCACATGTCCAAATCAAAGCTTCAGCAGGCGGTTGTCAGGGATTCTAAAGGTAGCGCCAAGGGTACTCAGGGGAGGAAAAACGCTTTGACGGTTGAGCAGGAGAAACAGATCGCTGATGTCGTCAAGATTATGGCAGTTAACGGTTTCGGATATAGCCAAGAAGAGCTGCGGCATTTGGTTGCGGATTACGCGGGGCTCTGCAGGTTTGAACGAATTCGAAGTGATGGCAACCCAGTTCCGTCAGCTTTTCGCAGCGAGTTACCTAGTACCAACTGGGTGAAAAGCTTCGCCAAGCGCAACGGACTTAAGCGCAAAATGTCCGTTCACATGTCACAGAGCCGTGAGTGGGTAACTAAAAATCCTTTCATAATTAGACCCTTTTACGACTTGTGGGAGAACGCTGTCAAAAAGCTGCAAGAGGAAATGCTTAGCACTGGCGTCCCTCTCGAGCGAACTCCCTATCACATTTGGAACCTCGACGAAAGCGGTTTGAATTTGGACGTGAACTTCAAAATGGTTTATGCCGGAACCGCCGATAGGGCGCAAGCAATTCGCCAGGGTGAAGGGAAGGCCAGTTATACTGTGCTGGTTGCTGTGAATGCGGCAGGCGAAATGCACCCTCTGCTTTTCATTTTCAAGGGCGCATATCGGCCTCGAGATACCGAACAATACGAGATCGAGATGGATGAACACACCGGCTGGATGACACAGCGGATTTTTTGCCGGTGGTTCCAGCGTTTCACCGAGACGGTCAAACAGCGTCCACTCCTGTTGTTGCTAGACGGTCACGTCTCTCATATCTCGTCCGACGTAATTGCTCGGGCGATGGAGCCAGATACTCATCATATATGAGTATTACGATCGTGAAGCTACCGCCACATGCTACCGATGTTTTGCAGCCGCTTGACTGCGGGCCACTGGGGTGGGCAAAGTCACGATGGAACGATGATTTGACCGAATTGGGGCGCATCGAAAAGGGACAAAGCCAGGACAACAAGAAGCTGTTCTGTCAGCTCTTAACAGCTACATGGGATAAAATGCCGGGAAGTGTCATCGTGTCCTCGTTTCGATCAACTGGAGTATACCCAGTGAATCCTGGAAAATATCCCCAGGTTAGATTTGACCCGCTGCTGCTCAAAAAGGCAGACCGGCTTGAGCGACGTGGTGTTAAAATAAGTGAGCTTTTCGAAGAAGGTTGCACTGGTAATGGAACCGTATGTCCCCACGCCGACGACGTCGCCCGCAAAAGGTGGGTCCAATGTGGCGACCGGACGGTCTTTGCCATCCAGCTCACCAGCCAAATCTCCAGGCGTTGGCACAACACCCTCTACATCGCTAGTTTGCTCCTCATCGACTCCCAGCCAGAATACTCCTAAAAGCCGCCAGCAACGCCAAGCGAGTCAGCAAATGGGTTTGCTTAGTAGAACCTCCGATATCGGTTCCGGTGAGCCAGCTTTGCCGCGAAAACCTACTCAAGAGCCTATTCCGCCATGTGCACCACCTACATCAGATCGTCAGTGGAAAGCCGCTTGGGCATTGCAATGGCATCCTGTTTGCGTTCCGGCAGAAGCACGGATGCCATCAACATCAGCTGAAAGAACAAAGCGCACCCCGGAAGAAACAACGGAGCTATTCCACATGCGCGTGCTTGAAAAGCGTTTCCCAAAAAACGTTCCAGCGCGAAAGTACGGCGAGATGATCACAACTCCCGATTTTCTGGCCCAGCGGAAGCTTGCAGAAGAGCGCTCGGCGGTTCGGCTGGCGAAAAAGCAAGATAAGGTTGCAGCGGCACCTAGCACTAGCTCCAAGTTTAAAAAGCCGGAGTCTTCAAAACAACTTTCCGTCAAGAAAAAACCGCCGCTGGCCCAGGCAAGTCAACAGCGTGATAGCTCTGGCCAATCAGATTCGAACGAGAGCTCAGAGGAGTCGGATAGTGAACGTCTTCGCCAGAAATTCCGGATTGCACGAAAGTATGTGAGGGTGGCCATAAAAATGGCCAATGTCTACCTCGGGTCGCACCCAAAAACACAGCCCATGCCTGCGTTTCCGTGTGAGATATTTTTGAACAGCCGTACTTCGGAAAAATTACTCGATTCATGGACGATAACACGTTGGAAATGACTTTCCTGAGGCGGGTACAGCGCCCTGATCCAGACGAAATTTACTTCACATGGCCGGACCGGTCCGATACTGAAATAATCCGACGAGATCAGCTGTTGGAGCAGGCGTCGATTGTTGGTTCTGAATCGACAGACGCCCGCGGATCTGATAGGAGCAAAAACCTGTACCACATGCCAGTTACACACTACGAGCGGGTGGTGGCCCTCAATACCAAGTACATGCTGTACCTGTGCCAACCGTCTCCACATCCGTCGGAAGACGAGGATCACGAGAGCGACATCTAACTAGCTAATCGCTCTTACTAAACATGTATATAATGTACCATAGTTACATTTAAAAATAAAATTAAAAAAATCTATGTACGTAATATATATGTTATTTTTATGTAGTAAATTCAATTATTTTTATTAATAAGAACCGTCTCAGTAATGTGTAGTCCCATCAAAACTATTTTCCCCCTGTTCCCTTTCTACAATTTCACAAACTATCCTCATCCGACCCGGTTTCTTGTTTCTACCAGCCCGTAACTGCGTTATCGTCACCCCCGCCATCCACATGGTTCGAAAAGGCGTTGCTGCCACTGGAAACGCAGGCTGTTGGTTCGATGGTATTGTGGATCTGCCGAAGCGGTACCACGATCAGTGATTAGCCGGTGAGTTGGGCTTCACTATATACAATGTGTTTTCTGTTATTTCGGCATCCCTAAATCAAATATAAGGAAGGTAAGCTGCAATGCCTGGCCGGTGAGCGCAATTTTACTTTAAATACGGTATTTTTTCGCCATTCCATTGCCAAAAATAGGAAGGTAAGCTTTAGGACTACGGTTTTTGGTTTGGGTTTTTTTTGGTGACCACTGATTTTTTTTATTGATTTTCTCAATAAATAAAAATCAGACGTTTTTCTAACATCTCGGTGGATTGCGTTTACATAGCGTCAAACGGTGATTATTATTGGAAGGCTAGGGAGAAATGTTATTAGTTGAACGTGTGCTAATCGATATTACTCACACGGGATAGGAGACACATACAATTAACATTTTCGATCTTTTTTTA